>PVJN01010997.1:0-29114 GCA_004026805.1 Lasiurus borealis
GGTCTCCTCCAGGAGTCCGTAGGCCTGGTCCCCAGGAGGCTGTGCGCGGGTAGAACCCAGGGGGACGCAGGATTCTAAAAGGCACTGGAGTCCCCCCCACCCTCTTCTCGCCCCCGACCGCGGCCTGACCCCCCCACCCCGGGGCCTCGCTGGCCCGGTCCGCGCAGCCCCAAGGGATGCGCCAAGGCAACAAGTTGGTGAAAGCTTGTCCACAGAGTGACCTTGCCCCCTGAGCCCTCAACACGCGCAGCCCGCCGACCCGCACCCTGGCGCCAGGGAATTTGGTTCTGCCACTGGGTGGCGGAAGGGGGGCGCGAGAGGGGGCAGGAGGGGGAGGAGGGCTGAACTTGTGACTGGGGTGGGCTTCGGGGTTCTCTCCCTGGCAGGCAGCCCCCTTCTCTGCTCCTGACCAGTTAGCAAGAGAGAACCTCCTGCACCCCACTCTCGGCTTAAACCCAGAATCCCGAGGGTCTGTGGGAGCCGAGGGCACAGACAGGTGGTGGTATGTCTGATTGCAGAGGCTTTAGGCGTGGGGAGGCAGCGGCCGCACCCCGGGATCGCCCTCCCACCCCGAGGCTGGTGCTCGGCCTGGGCCTGGCTCTCTACCTACTCTCCAGGTACCTCCCGGGGGTCTCACTCTCAGCCGCACTCCTTGACGCTTCCTCACTGCCCCTGCGAGGGTCACCGCCCCACCTCTGCCGGACTTGTTCTGACCTTGCTGACCACTGGCCTCGGCCTCCCGGCAGCAGGCAGCCACTGCTGAACTCTGCACCGTTGTTAAGCTGGGCAGTTCCTCCCCACCGCACTGGTTCCAGCACGAGAAACTTAGTGACTTCCTGGCCTGGCAGTGGACACTTTTTGTTTTATTTCTCCCCAAAGATGTATTTATTTTTAAAGTCAGTCTCCATAGTCTTATTGTATAAATATTGTGAAGGCAAAACTCTACCTGTCAAAACAAATGGACCCTGACCTTTCTACCCCAGTGTTTATGGAGTTTCATTTTACCCTTGCAGAAATTTATTCAGGACAGACCCCTCCATGGGCTATTTTGATCTTCCACCAGCAAAAGTAGGCATGGCACAGGAGGGGAGGGCTGGAGTGTCTGGGTGGGTGGGTAGACAAATAGGACCATTTTCCTCAGACATTTTATCTTCAGAGCAACTTCTGCTTCTCTCTCCCTTATGTCACTCCTGTAAAAGGGAAATTTCCCCTGGAAGTATTTGTGAGAAGAATTGGGACCCCTTTAGAACCTCCTCCCCAAACTTCTCCTTGGGGGGGGGGGTGTATGGATACCTCTGCCTCTGAGCGTGTCCAGGCCCACCAGGGGGAGGGCCAAAGAGAAACAGGAGGCCTGGAGCCCAGTCACCCTGCATCCTGCTTCTCCTAACTTTCACCGCCAGCGGTGGCTAAAGATAGATGTGGCTGGAGAGTGCCTGCCGTTTTTTGAGGTGTGAGCATAAACAGAAACAGGAGGAACGGTCAGAAAGGAGAGGGAAAGCCCTGCGGGGCACAGGCCCTGCTAATGCTGGCCACCAGTTGTATCTCTAGAGACTCTCACTGGGTTCCCACTTCTCCAAAATGGGAGAAAAACTCCAGGAAAGCTTTTTTTTTAATCTATGGTAGGTAATGACCCAGTCATCACTACGGGTGACATTTACAGTGTGAATTCCAGCCCTGCCAAATACAGTGGGCTTTGTTGGCTCTCGGGGCTGATCACGTTTGAGGCGATCTCTCCCCATCCCCCCAACTCTGCCAGCCCCGTTCATCCCTTGTGTTCAGTTTGCGTGTTTGCAAAGGGGGGGGGGGGAGTGTGGGTCATTCCTCGCTCAGTCTTCAGCCCTCCCTCCCTTTCCCCCTTTGCAACCCGGAAGCGCTCGCTCAGTACAGTGAGCAGGAGAAGGCGGAGGGAGGGAGGAGGCAGGGAGGGGGTTCCTAGGAAGGATGCACATCACCCAGGTTTTACTTCTTGCTGGAAGCCTTCCTGAGATTCCGTAAGCAGCTGGGGCAGCGAGGATCGCAGCGGCGACAACAGTGGCTCAGTCTGCCTGTCATTTCTGCCTTCAAATTTCTGGCAAGTCAGGAAATAATAAAAAACAGCTGGCCGGCAAGGAGCAGGAGCGAGCTACCCAGGTCAGTGAATATCGCTATCTTCTCCCTCTGCGTCTGCACTGGCTCCCCTGGCTCCCCGGCTCCCGGCTCCCCGGCTCCCCCGGCTCCACGTGGAGAGAATTAAACGGGCTCCAAAGGGATAGCTGCCTCTGGGAAAAAGTGAAGTAGACCTCAGTCCTATTGTTCGTTCTGGTCACTGGAAATCTTGGGCTTTCTGCAATGACCTTGGGCGAGCATGGTGTGTGCATGTGTGAGTGTCCTTGTTTGGCGAAAATAGCTAAAAAAAAACGAAGCTCGTGAAGAAAAACTAAACCGAAAAATAAGAGCCGGCAGAAATGCTCGGGAAGGGCTGGGCACACATTTTCCACTTCCACAGGGCAGGGCATTGGGGAAAAGAACCTATTTATGGAGGAGCAGTTCAGTCTTCTTTCAAGGTGGCTGCAGGGTCCCCGTGTCAATTTCATGTTTATTTCCCTCTGCTTACAAGTGTGTGTTTAGGCTCATTGTCTCTGCATATAATTAAAGAAGCAGCTGTGTGCTGGGAGATAAAAGTTGGAGCCCAGCTGTGTGGGCATCTGACATGGAGGTGGGGGCGGGGGGGGTGGTGGTGGCTGATGGCTTGGAAGTACCTTTGCTTCCAGAAGCACCCCGAGGCAAGTCAGAAAACCGCTGGAAGAGAGGGTGCCCAGGTTGTGGGGAGCAGGAGAGGAGACAAGTATTTTACTTTCTCCTGGGACATTGGACCAACAGACTCCCAAAAGTCATTCCATCAGAGGTTTCCAACCCAAACAGATGAAATGCAAAGGAGGTTGAGTGAATTTAAGCAGGAGATTTTTTTTTTTTTTTAGATATCTTTGCCTCCTCTCAGATATGGAAGGTGTGAGGAAACTGACATGGGGTAATTCTGTCCAGGGCAGAGGATAAAAATGACTCCAACCCACAGGAACTCCTCTCTGTCTCTGTTTGGTTTCCATGTTTCCTAGTTCTTTTTTTCCTCCACTGTCAGCCAGGGACACTTCGATTGTGGATGAGAGATTACAAAATTGAAAGAGACAGCAATAAAGTAGCATTTGCAGTGCTTCTATCCTTTAGTGGCCCTGGCAGAAAAGGTGTGAGGGGCTGTTGGTCCTGTGACAGGCGTCCCAGTGAGGCTGGTAGAGTGGACCTGGGTGTTTGATGCTTGCAGGGCCCAAATGGCTGTCTGCAGGATGGGTTTATCATTAAACCTTTTAAATGTTTGTGTGATTTTTAAGAAATAAATTGTTTTCTTCCTATTTGAATCCTGGGCAAAGTAGAATGTCCAGGTCAGACTGATCAAGATCCAGGTGGGTTTGGGGTCCCATTATTGATCCCCGCATGGGACCAAGCAGGAGGCTCTGCAATGCCTGAAGTCCCTGGCTTAAGGAGCCAGGTGGATCCTGAGGGCACTGGGTACACAAACCCAAGCTCCTGTACCTGCAGGCCCACCCTCTGTTCGATACAAGAGCTCTTCCCTAGCCTCAGGGACTCAGGGTTGGGTTGTCTATCCAGCCAAAAGCCCAGAGACAGTAGAAACTGCATTTTTCTTTATTTGCTAATTCCATTTTTATCATTTTATATAATGCCTTTTTTCCCCAGACAATATATGGGGTGGGGGTAATTGGGAGCAGAGTGAGGGCACGGGAGTGGGTGCCCCTGAGTACTCTGGTGGAACTTCTTTGTTGGGATGCCCAGCAGCCCAGGACCACACAGAGAGCCTGGGGAGAGACAGGTATGTGGGAGCTGGGTGGCTGAGAACCCATCTTCTGGAAGTTAAGGCAATTTATGGCTAGGAACTGTGGTAAGTGGCAGGGTATTAGGGACTCTGACAAGGTGTGTGAGGAAAGAATAATAATAATAATAATAATAATAATAATAATAATAATCAATAAAGCCAGTGTTCTCTAGCAGAGGTTATTCTAACCATTTCTGGGCTGCACTGAGGTGTTGCCTCCTTTTCCACATCTGAGCCCTTTTGAACGTAAATGCGCATTCTTTTCGCCATGTCTTTGTGTGCCGATCATCTCTTTTTCTTAATACTTGGAGTAACCAGAGAGAGGTTTAGCAACAGCCATGCCTGAGCCAAGGCAGTCCCCGAGCTGGAGTCCGAACCCCGCTTTGCTTCTGGCCGCGGGACAGAAGGGGCTAGAAGTGGTGACGGTAGGTGCGGGCGTTGGAAGGACCAGAAAGAAAAAACGTAGTCCAGGCGCTGGAGCGCGTCTCCCTAGGTGTCCGTCGCTGCGGTTCTGCAGGCACACGCGTGTGGTTGCTGTTTTGTTTTATGTAACAAATTGCGTGGGTCCCACCGAGTGGCAGGCGGCAGAGAGTGCAGCGCCAGCCGGGGGCCTGGCGGGGAAAGGCGCCTGGCTAGGCGCATCGTTCCAGACAAGAAAGGCGACGGGTTGCACGCAGGATGGCGTCTTTCCACCTGAGCAGGGCGCACTCACAGGTTACCGTGAGGTCTCCAGCGTGTCCAAGGGAAGACCTGAACAATTGGTGCTTTAGAAGCTCGCTTCTACCGTCTCCGATCTGAACGAAGTCACCCTCCCGCATCTGCCTTTCCCTTTCAGCCTGTGGTCGATTTCCCAGCAAAAAGCACACCCCGGTTTTCTGGCTGTTAGAGAAGTAAAAACGCCATAGCCCCAAGATAAAGCCCTCCTCCTGAAATGCCACCTGGAAGTGGCCGGAGAGAGTGGCCAGGAGGCGAACGGCGGGCAATCGGGCTGGCACCAGGGTCAGAGCAGGCCATGGGGCTGGAGAGGTGGCGGCGGCGGCGAGGCGGGGACGCCACGGGAGGGAAGCAGGTGCCCACCTGCAGGCCTCGTCGCCTGAAAAAACGGTGGGGTCAGCGGTTCGCTGGGTGAATCCCGCATGCTGACCACTTCCATGGGAGCTCCGGTGGCTTCAGCGGAGCGGCCTGAGGACACCATAGGAAGAGGGTCTAGACCAGCGAGCCCCTTCCAAAGAGCCACCTGGGGGGCCAGATCAGCGGCCAGGGGCCCCCGGAAGCACCGCATGGGCCTGCTGGAGCACTACCATCCTTCCCTTTTCTCTCTGGCTCCCACCTGTCCCCTCAGCTGCAGAGGCCAGCAGCCAGGCAGAGCTGGGAGGTGCGCCCGTCCTCTGGGGTGACTTGCATCTCTTTCCACTCACCCACGAGGGGAAATCTTTCTCTTCTACGCAATCCCGGGGCTCCCCGCTGTGCCAGCCCCTCAGACCTCTGCATTGTCAAACTAAAAAAATAGAAATCCCCTGCTCTCTCCCTCCCTCCTCCCCCTTTCCGCTACACCCTTACCTGCCCCCCTTTTATCTCGCTACAATCAGGGTTTTTCTCAACTCTGGAGAAGTAGCTAACGGCTGACGGAGGGCCAGGATCCCGCCAAGCTGGAGCGCCCGGCCTGCGGCGGGGGCGCAGCGGGAGGGGTCATCTCAGAGGGCCTGTCCTCTGCCTCTGAGCTCCACATCCACGACGCTCGCCGCTCCGCCTGGTCTGGACGGGTTTCGTTCCGAATTTGAACCGGTGATAGATGATAAACAAAGAGAGAAAGTAAATAAAACCACACACGGCGACCAACGTGATGGCTCAGTTCCCAGGACAGGTGGACCCTAGGCCTGGCGCGGGTGGGCGTGGGAGCCGGGCGGAGGGCTGCGCCCGGGACCTCTCTTCGCCTGAGTTCCCACGGTTTGCCCTTTGACGTTTTCCCCTCCAGCATCTTCCCATCTTCAGTGTTGTGGGGTCCCCCTTTCCTCGGCGTTGCCCGGGTTCCCTGCCCGCTGTTTCATTTGAAGAGGACAGCCAGCACCGCCCACACACTGCCTGCTTCTTCCTCGGCGCCTTGTGATCTCGCTACCCTGAGTTTCAGTTCATGCGGGAAAGGGACAGGGAAAGGGGCTGGGGCGGGGGCCGCCGATTTAATATGTGCTTAACCTGTGCGCCGGGGCAGGCTCCCCCGGCGGTCCGCCCGCGCCGCCGAGGCCAGGCAGTGCGCCGCGGGCTGTGTCCCCAGCGTAACCCTCCGGCCCGGCAGCCGGCGGGCTGTTTATACAGCTTTACCTGTGCTATTCTCGTAGCCAGTAAAAACCTTCGCCCGGCCACGGTAACCTAATACCAGGGCCGAGGCAGAGGAGGGGGTAACGGGGTTGGCTCAGTCGAGAAAGAGAGGTGTACGCGCCAGAAGGGGGTTCTCTGCTTTGTCCCTTCTCCCAGGGGAGAAAGAATGGGGATGCGGTTCGCGTGACCGAGGTGGGGGACCTCGGGCTGAGGAGGAAGGAGGCCGGCGTCCACGTCCCCGTCTTTTCTGCCTTTCGCTCTCCAACAGGCGTCGGGGACCCCAGCGTGGCCGCAGGCGCAGACGCTGGCGCCGGCAGGCGCGGAGGTCCGGGGGGACGCCCCGCGAGCTAGCGAGGCCCAGCAAGGGCGTTCCAGGAGGTGGACGTGGTTTCTCCCTTCCCGCGCTAATTTGCCCCATTGGGATTCCCACACCGAAGACCAAACCCGAGTCTGCAGCACACCTTTCCTCCCGGGCCAGGCTCTTCTTTCCGAGCGCCCGGGTCTCGGCTGCAGCCGGCCCAGCGAGCCGCCGTTACACGCCTCTCAGAGGTGATTGTCTCTCGCTAATTGCTCAAACAATGGCCTCGATGGCCGTGGTGATACCCAATTAAAGGCCCCGCGGGTCTGAGCCAGGCTCCCCGCTTCGCGCCGGCCGCCGGCTGGGGCTTGCTCTGCGCGCCAGGGTGCGAACCCAGCTGGTGCGGGGCCCGGCGCCGGCCGCGGCACCTCCGGCCTCCACTTCCTCCCGGACGCCCAGCGACCGCGGCCCGTTCACACCGTTTTTATTGACCCAGCGCGGGCAGAGGAGATTGATCGGGCTGGGCTGGGCTGGGCAGTGGTTTCTCCTCCCCCGGCCCCGGCGCGCCTGGGCCTCGGGGCTGCGCTCCGGTTTCTGGCCTCTGCTGTCGCCCTACGCCCTCCCAGCCCCCACAGCCCCGCAGGTTCCCGGCTTCATTTCAGTCTGGAGCTGCGAGGCCGGGTCCGCCCAGGCCGGCGCCGCGGCTCCGGGGGGAGGGACGGCGGGCGGCGCGGCCCGGCTCCGCTTCTTTCTCCCGCCTGCAAATATTTGCTGCCTCGCTGGAAATCCGACCGTTTCGCGCGCGCTCCGCTGGCAAAGTCCTTAAGTAAACACGCTCAAGTGACCGCCCCGGGCGGCCCGAGGCACGCTCACCCCCCTGCTCGGGGTTGGTAACTTTATGACTTCGACCCCGAGGCTCCGCTTCTCTCGTGGCCCTCCGCCGACCGCGCGGCGGCCGCGGCCGCGGCTCCCAGCACCTCGGCCCCGCGGAGCTCGCCGGCACGCGCCCGTCGCCGGGCTCGGGTGGGTAACGCTCCCGCGTGGATCTCCGACCCCTGAGTCCTGGGGTGAGCCTGGGGAGGGGGCGCGCTCCTCCCCTCTGCGCGGCGGGGCTCCGGTGCCTTGGTGGGGCTGCATTCCCCACTTCTATCTCCACCGCGTCTCGACGCACCCGGAAGGGCGGGTGGGTGGGACGCATGTGTTTGGGGGCTGGGGGTGGGTCCCAGTTTAGCCCAACCAAGGAGAGAAAGCAAGGCTCCATTTCTTACCCTTTCCCCAAGAGGGCACACACACCTCACTCAACTTGACGCCTCCAGCGGCCGCCTGGAGGCCTGGCCTGGCCAAGAGGCCACCCTGGCTCCTGCCGCCCCACGCTCGGACTCGGCTCCTGGGGGTGCGGGCCAGGGTAGGCGGGCGGCGGTTGCGCCGCTACCTGCTCGGCTTCGGGATGCGTGCCTCCAGGGCCCCAGGCATCCAAGCCTTGCGCCTGCCCCTTACCCTGGTGAGGGAGGCCTCGCGCCCTACTGGAGCCCAGGGCGGCAGCATCCTCCTCGGTCTTCTCGCTTTCTCCTCCTCCTCCTCCTCCCGGCTACTCCCGGGGAAAAGGGGGGACTCGTGGCCCAGCCGGGCAGAGGTGCCCGGGGAAGGGGCTGTCAGGTCTGCAGAAGGGCGCTGAGCGTCTCCGCAGGAGGCCAGGATCTGCCGTGCGGGCTTTGGCCGAAGGGAATCAGGACCACCTTTCCCCCTTCCCCCGGCCTCGAGCCCCCTCCCTCCCCCCTCCCGCCCTCCCCTGGAGGAGGAAGCCCAGCCTGCATTTGCCGGCGAGGCCGGTCTAGCCGGCGCCGGGCCCAGCCTAGACCCCCGCAGCCGGGCTCTCCGCCTCAGGCCAAGCGCCGCAGCCTCTCTCCAGCCGCGCTCCCTTCCCCCTTCCTTCCCGTGGGTCCCAGGGCCGACCTCGGCCCACCCTCCCCGGTATCCCTCTCCTCTCCTTTTTCCTCCTTCCCTCCCCCCGACCCCCCTGCTCTGTGCTCCCGGCTCTGGGGCTGGGCCCGTGACGTCAAACACAGTGTGGCGTCGGCGAGACTGGCCGGCGCGGGCCATCAAAAGAGCAACGTCCTCTTTCCCAATTAGCCACTGTCAGTCCGGGAACAGGGGCGGACCGGCTGGGAATTAAATGTTAAATACCCCCTACAGGCTGGCTCCATTACACCGGGTCTCCCGCCGCAGCCCCCGCGCCTCCCTGCCAGCTCCCAACCACCCAGACCCAGAGGGGCCTGAAAGATCTTTTATATTTTCTCAGGGTGGTCGGGGTGGGGGTTCTCCATCCCAGGGCTGCCGGACTTGGGTGCTTGTGATTTAATTAAAACGAATCATGCCCCCGCCCTCCCTCCCAACCCCAGGATGGTGGATTATCAGAGAGGCGCCGCTACACCGGAAGGCCTCCTGCTCACAGATCTTTTCTCTTTGTCTTTTAAAAATCGTCCCCTGCCTCAGAAGTTAACATTTTCAAGTTCGGTTGTGGGCAGCACTTCTCTCCACAGGAAAGGTGCCCTTTAGCCTTCCCGGGCTCCAGGTCGGGGGTGGCTTTGGACAGGGGTCAGGCGAGCATATGTCCTGGTCCTGGGCTGAGGCTCGGGAAGCGCTGCTCATTTTTTCTCCTTCCATTCTTAATGTTGATGTGGGGACTTTCAGCAAATACGTGTGTGTATGTGCGGTCATCTGTCCCCGTTGGTGGAGCGGTTTCCGGTGAATGTTAGAAGCTAAATAATTAAAAGGTTTGCAGAGCGCTGCGAGCAGCAGAGGCTGGCAGCTTGGCTGGCCCTGGAGAGCGGTGGTCAGAGAGAAAGGAAAATCGATGTTCCGTTCCTGGGCCGTCCTGATAACCGGGGACGAACCGGGCTCAGGAGAAACGGGGTGGTTGGTTGTTGGTGGAAGTGCCTAAGTCAGGGATTTTCCTCCGGTTCCACTGATTTCTAACAAACATCAGGTTTAAGAAGATGGAGACCCAAGAGAAACTCCAAATCCAAGACCCGGAGGACCCGCGTTTTCACTACTTATTCAAAACAAACCTTACTCATCTTTCTGTAAGGATTGTGTATTAAAACAACTGCCCCTCACCAAGTTAAGGCTGAATTTGAATATCGATGTTTTTGCAGGAAAGGATTCCTCGAGCTCCAATGTTTGCATTTGACGGGATTTTATGGGGTGGAGGAGCGAAAAGGGAATAGTGCCTTCAATTCAAATAGAACCCACATCAAACTCTCAGCACGGTCCGTGGGAAAGCCTGCGGGAGAACGCTCGCTCTCTCACCTCACACTTTGTGCTGGGTGAACAGAGGTGGGACGTGAGTCTTCTTCCGCCTGACCCCTGTGCGCCCCGGCCACCTTTTCGGACCGGGCGGCTGCAGGAGACTGAGCGCCACTAGGGGATGCAGTGGCTCAAAGGACCAAGACGGGCAGCGGAGGTTGGAGGCCACGGGGCCGGCCAATCGCGGCCCGGCCTTAGCCTCGCCCGCTGATTGGCTCCTTTTCCAGCCCCGCCCCGCCCCGCCCCTGGCGGGGCGTCTCCAAGCTGCGCTCCCTCCGCCTGGGGTTTGGGGCTCCGCGGCCCAGAGTCCCGAGCCCGGGGAGGTCGCCGCGTCCTGTCCCGCGGCCGGTGAAGGAGGCTGGGGGAAAACGCTGGGAATCGGAGTAAGTAAGGAAAAGTTGGGTGACTGCAGTGAAGACTCGAGTTCCCTCTTACCAGTCCCTCACTGCAGTTGGAACTATTTGAAGTCTTTCTCCCTCTTTCCTTTTCATGCATCCCATCCACTTTTGCCACTGAAGTCAAAAGCACAATTCGATGACAAATATTAGGTCGGAAAGGACAGCTGCAGCAGCTGAAACATTCGAGAGGCTTGTTACCTCAAAAGGCCAGGGAACATATTGACAACGACTCCAAAAGTGACGCAGAGTTTCAATCAAAGGCATATTTCTCTTGCACGATTTCTCACTTCTCTCCAGAGGCAAATCTCAAAGTACCTGGACGTTAACTTTTTTTTTTTCTGATCAGTTTTACATGCTCATAGCACCAAGTCAATGAACTTCTCAGTACTCCCCAGAATGAAATAATAATTAAAAAAAAATGCTCACTTAAAAAGTCTGAAAAAGTAACTGCCTGTAGAAACTAAGTTTATGAATGGAGCAGGCTGGTTTCGCCGGCAAGGAATAATCCACCCAGCCGGAAAGAATTGGCAGGAGCTGGAGCCACATTTAAAGGGCCAGAGCGCGAATTCCCTCCTGCTCGCCCTCTCCGCCCCCGCCCCTGGTCGCTTCGCCCACCCGCCGCCCCCGGGCTCCCCGCCCTGGCCGCCCTGCGAGGCGCCCCTTTCCGGTCAGTGAAGGGGCGAGAGGAGGGGTTGGGGGTGAAGCCCTGGAGCGGGTTTGGGTTGCAGTTTCCTTGCGCGGGGGAGGCTGTCCCCTCCTCGCCAGCGCCAGGCTCCTCCCTCTCTCGCAGATGACACTAGAACCTCCTTAAGTTGCGTCGCGCCACAGCTGTCTGCGAACACTGAGCTGCCTGGCGCCGTCTTGATACTTTCAGAAAGAATGCATTCCCTGTAAAAAAAAAAAAAAAAAAATACTGAGAGAGGGAGAGAGGGGAAAAGAGAGAGAGACGGAGAGAGCGCAAGACAGAGCAAGCCACGCAATCTGACGGAGCACTCTCTGCTCTCCAGGTCACACGCCTCCTCCTCCTCCTCTCTGCTCCTCGCTAACCAGGTTGGTACCGGCGACTTTTTTTTTTTTTTAAAGTTTGATTTTTTCCCCCTCTCTGCCTTTGGGGAAACTCTACATTTAAAACTCAATCCTCCTCTTTGGGAGAGTTTCTGGAGGCTGGAAGAAAGGTCCTGGGACCGGTGTCCCCCGGAGGGAGGGAGTGCCGTCCGGGTTGGAAGGGCTCAGTCAGTCCCGGGAGCCCGGAGAGCCAGGCTGTGGGGATGTCCTTTGGGAGTCTGTCCCTCCTGGGCTGCTCCCGGGTTTTCCCAGCTCTGTAGGAGGTGCGCGCGTATGCGCGCGCGTGTGCGTGTCCCGGGGCGCGGGCCGGCGGCTCGAGGGCAGGTGGTGCCACTTCATAAACTCAGGTGCCAGAGAACTTAGGAGCTCATCCAGGTCCCCTTCTCTCTTTTGCAGGTGACTCGAGGAGGGCCTCCGCTTTGGAGCCGCTGTAGAGGAGCCTCCCTTGCAGAATCCCAGCCGTCCTCGCCCCCCTTTGCAGTTTGGGGTCCCTTTATCCTACTGTACCTGTGTGTTTTTTTTTTAATCTCTTTCTTCCTCTTTCCTTTGCTAAACTCCCACTCCAAGATATATACTAATATATTTTGAAAGTCTCACTTGCTCATCTTCCCTCCCCACCTTTCCCATTCCCATACTGAAAACAAATCATTAAACGACTCCCGCTCCTCCGACGGCCCGCTCACCTGCAGATCCTCGGAGCCCCCACCCCCTGACAGCTCAGACCGATCGCCCTCCCTCTCTACCCGCGGGTTCCGGGCCCGGCGAGAGGGCGCGAGCGCAGCCGCCGGGGCCATGGAGGTGACGGCAGACCAGCCGCGCTGGGTGAGCCACCACCACCCTGCGGTCCTCAACGGGCAGCACCCCGACACGCACCACCCGGGCCTCGGCCACTCCTACATGGACCCGGCGCAGTACCCTCTGCCGGAGGAGGTGGATGTACTTTTTAACATCGACGGCCAAGGCAACCACGTCCCGTCCTACTACGGAAACTCGGTGAGGGCCACGGTGCAGAGGTACCCTCCGACCCACCACGGTGAGTGCACCCTGGGCGCGGAGACCGCGCGGGCCCTGGCCGGGGAGGCCGGGAGGGACCCGGGCTGGGGAGGCGCAGCCAAAGCTCCCGGCGCCGTTAGTGCTTCATTTTAAAAACCTGGGGCCCGGAAATGGGCGAGGAAGCCGTCTCGGCCGTCTTGAGAGTGTGTTTCTCACCGCCGTCCCAGAGGCGCCTCTCCGCCGCCGGAGTCCCCGGGGCCTGGCGCTCACCTGGCGGGCGCGCGGCCGCACAGGTCGGGGGCCGCGCGCGGAGGGCCCGGGCGCCGGGAGCCAGGCTCTGCCTCCGCGGCCGCGGCCCCCCGCCGGCCCCCGGCGCTGGCCCCAAGCGGCCCAGCCTCGGTTCTTGCAGAGGGCTTGGCTCCTCCACTTATCTCGCGGTTCCTCTGCCAGCGAACACCTTTCCGGAGAGGCCCGAGGGCCGCCCCGCTTCACACCCCTGACTGTGGACGGTCCCCGCAAAGCTCGTACAGGAGGTCTCTAGGCAGGTCTCGCTAGGTCTGGGCCCGCAGGAGTGGGGTGCTGGAGCTTCCAGGGGTTTGGGTGGCAAGACGGCTCTCCTGCGGTGGAGACATTTGCAGTTCCCTGGATTCCCGGCTGCACAGAATTTTCCTGCGTCTTCGCTTGTAGGTTGCCTCCTGGCTGCTGCCCCAACCGCTGGCCTTCCCGTCCGCCCGGGCCTACACCAGCCCGGGAGGCTCCCCAAGAAGGCTGAGGACCCACCAGGGTGTCCTTTTTTATGGAGGAGCGATTACCGTGGCCTTAACTTTGTTTTTCCTTTCTCTTTCACCGTGAGAAGTTCGGGAGTTCAGTAATGCTGAAAAGAAACCCAGCCCTGTGTAGTTTGGGGAGCGGGTAGGGGCCGACGCTTCCCAGCAGCAAGGGTGTTTTTAAAAGGAGAAAGAGCAAAGTTTCAAAGCCCCCGGCTCTGCCAGCGCCGGGGCTGGCTGAGATGACAGAGCCCCTCCGGCAGCAGGCGTCCTCCGCCCTGCTGTCACCGAGTTGAAACAATTGTTTCTGCGGATGGGGCGCTCTTTGCCCTTGTTCTGCGCAGGTCAGCAGTTAAGTGGAAATGCGTGGATGCAGACTTCATATTATTTACTATACTACTTCCTGCATAATCTGAATCTTGACCCTTGGTGTTCAGAGAAATCTCCTTCCCCTCCTCTCTCCTCCCCTTCCTCTCTCTCTTAAGATTTTAGTTTCAGTATTGTTCTTAATGGTTTGAAATAGAACGTCAAACGCTGAGGCAGGCACTGGATTAAAAGATCAAGGTGTGTGTGTGTGTGTGTGTGTGTGTGTGTGTGGATTTGAACTTGCAGTTTAAATTTCCCCCTCTCAGAGTGTATGTATGGGCTTGTCTGGGCTATGGCTACCTTCCACCGTGAGTGAAACATACACAGGAACTGGAATTGTATGTATCAGGAGTTCAGGTAAAAATTCCCTACATATCACACTGGGGGAAGGACAACTTGAAGGGCATCTGGGCCTTAATTTATTTTCTTTTATAGGATTGGGGAGGGCGAGAAAGGCATCCCAGGATACAGCCTTGAGAACTTTCTCCAGCAGTCTGAACAATTACAATCTCTCTGCAAATCCCATATCAGGCCTTGCCAGTTATGAGCAAGCTCTGGAAGTAGGGTTACTTGCAAGTAACGCTAAGAAGCTCCCCTCTCCTCTCTTCCCAGCCCTTTCCTTCCTGCTCTGGGCACGGGGAGCTGGACACTGCTGCTGGCCTCTCTCTGGGCCGGTGGACTTTGATGGTGTTGAGTGCTGTGAGTCTAGGCTCACCCCTCAGGCCTCATCATTCACAGCTGACTCTTATCAGGCTGGCTGGGAGTAGGTCTAGGATGGGGGACCCCAGCCATTGAAGGAAGCCAATAAATCAAGTCAGGTTCCAGAGAGGGACTGCAGGGGATGTGACTTAGAAAGTGTATCTGGAGAGGCCAATAAGCCAAGGGGCCCTTCTTCACTCCATCTCAGCACCTCCTGGGTGTCAGACACAGGCTCTTCATTCTTGGGGCTTTGATGGGACATTTGTTGGGAGGGAGGGATGAAGTGTGTGCTGCCCAAGGTACCTGGGGCACCCCCTGGATTAGAGAGATTTGGGGTTTTCCTGGCAGGGAGATTGGGGTGGAGGGGAATCTGAGGGCCTCCGGGCTGTTCTCACCAGCCTTTCTGTCTCCTGCCCTTTACCGCAGGGAGCCAGGTGTGTCGTCCACCGCTGCTGCACGGATCCCTGCCCTGGCTGGACGGTGGCAAAGCCCTCGGCAGCCACCACACCGCTTCGCCCTGGAACCTCAGCCCCTTCTCCAAGACGTCCATCCACCACGGCTCTCCAGGGCCTCTCTCGGTCTATCCCCCAGCCTCGTCCTCCTCCCTGTCGGCGGGCCACTCCAGCCCGCACCTCTTCACTTTTCCACCCACCCCGCCGAAGGACGTCTCCCCGGACCCGTCCCTGTCCACACCTGGCTCCGCGGGCTCAGGCCGGCAAGATGAGAAGGAGTGTATCAAGTACCAGGTGCCGCTGCCCGACAGCATGAAGCTGGAGTCTTCACACTCACGGGGCAGCATGACCACTCTGGGAGGGGCGGCATCCTCGGCGCACCACCCCATCACCACCTACCCGCCCTACGTCCCAGAATACAGCTCCGGACTCTTCCCTCCTAGCACCCTGCTAGGGGGCTCTCCCACCGGCTTTGGGTGCAAGTCAAGGCCCAAGGCGAGATCCAGCACAGGTAGGCGCCTGCTCTGCCCTGGGGTTGCTCCTCCTACTCTGCCTCTTCCTTCTCCTAAATTCAGGGTCGGGGAAAGGAGAGCACAGTCTGGCTCCACTGGGTGCGGCTCCAGACCCCTCTGAGATTTGATTTCTTTCCATTCTAACAGCTGCAAAGAATGAGGTGTGTCCCCTCTCATTCCAGCCTTCAGAGCCAATGGCAGTGGGATCTAATTAAACCCCCCAATGGGCTGAGAAAGGAAAGAGACAAACACAAACACAAACCCTCCCCTGCCTGCCTGCTGGGGGTAGAGAGGTAGGGGGTATGGCTCTGCTTGTAACCTTCAGTCAGTTTCCAAGACCAAATGGAAGGCGAAGGAATAACTCTTTAGTGTTTAATGCTAAAATGAAACCTCCTGAAACCTAAACAAACACAGGTCCCTCCTCTGACCCTTCCTGGCCTCTGAGTTCTTTAACTGTTCCTCTCCGCCCAGCTCTACCCGGGTCATTCAGTCAATAGAGGACAGTCCTTTATACAGACATGTGTATATAAATAAAGTATATATATCTCTCTTTTTTTTGCTCGGGGCGTGACGCTGCCAGAGCAGCCCACATATTCTTTGTGTGGAAAAGGGGGTTCTCATGGTAACTTTTGGGACAGCAAGGCAGGCTCTGTCCTAGGGAAGTGGCTACATGTAAATCAAAAGTAGGCAGGGCCAGGTACCTGCAGCCCAGATAGGGGCAGGAAGGTGTCTCAGGACATAGTCCTCGATGGATCTGAAGCCAGAGGAGGTGGAAGGAAGGACTGCAACAGATCCCAGGAGTGTGTCTGTGCTTCCTCTGCTCATCCTCTCCCCAAAAAGCACACACCCTGTCTTACCAGCGCACTATTTATTTATTCTCTTGGTGTAAACACTTGCATTAATGTCCACCACCTCCCAACTCACACAAAATATATATAGAGAGAGAATCCACCACCAATTTTATTTCTAACCAAAGCAGTTGAATCAGAAAGTTTGGGAATCACTGAGATGAGATTCAGTTATGTTTTTAGAGATGATTCTGTGAAGATTGTTGTGTGGTGGGTGTGTCCATTTCAGGGTGGGTGACTGTCCCGGTCCATTCCTACTGTCTTGCCTCTGTCTTCCATCTATGGAGTTTCTATATACAAAGAAGTGGTGAAAAACACTTGTTTTTTATGGACCAGATGAGCAGTCTTGGAAAAGAGAGCTGGCAAAACCCTGCTTTAGAAAACTTGAGAGGGAGGGCTCTGGGCACCCAGTGACCATGAGATCAGTTCTCAGGGTTTTTCCAGGGTGACATTCACTCTGACTGCCTGGGTAGGACTGTCTCTTTTTAGTTGATATGTTTTAGCTAATCCAATTATTTTCAGACTGCTGCACGCGACAGTTGCATTGTTTATCCCGAGCCAGGAACTTTAATAGAGTCCGGATGCGGTTAGGCTGACAGAGAAACTCAGACCTGCATGTTCAGTACATGAAAGTCGGCAGAGGGAGAGGGAGGTAGGCTGCTAGTGGAGTCAGAGAGAAAGCAAGAGGGAGAGTGGGCCAGGAGAGTGGCCTGGCCGTGCCTGGTCAGGGGCTGGGCTTGGCACTGAGTGGAGGGTTTGAGAGAAATGGGGTGCAGTTTTCTGCGGAAAACCTGGGAGTAGATCAAAGACTTGAAGTCTGATTGCAAAGAAAGCAGACCTGTGCATTTTGAGGTAGTGATGGGATTTTGTGTTTTAAGTTCTCTTTTCTGGTGGGGCTAAAAGTTTTGGGGGGAAGATCGTGGTATCTGAGGCCGGTGTGGTGGTTTGTATATGAGGGAGGGGACAGAGTATCTTTTCCAAAAGCCTCTGATTTCTTTACTTTCATTTCCATGTTTGATTTCTCACCCTGTGTTGTGCACACCTTCGCCCCTCAGTTTAGTCTTTTTCTTTCTCTCATCTTTTTCCTTAGGACTCTGAGTATGAACATGAACATTAGGGAGGTGGTGAGAGCGCGGTTTCTCTTAACCAGAATCAGGGGTACCTAAATATCTATTTTATTTTGTGTGTGTGTAGGGGGAAAGATAAGGAGCCAAATGAAATTTGGCTTTTTACTTCCTCCTCTTATTTCTTTCCCACAGTTTAAAAAAAAAAGCACAAAAAAGCAAGGTTAGCACACCTGAGCATTGGGGGAGCTGGGACTTTTGGGAGTGTGGGATCGGGAGGGGAAGTTTCTAGACATTTTCTGTGTAAAGGTGGTGGAAGTGGTGGGCATTTTTGAGAAGGGGATCCTTTTGGTTTTAGTGGTTGCTTTTTTTTTTATATATATACCTCTTTGCACTTGCCAAGGAAGAGAATGAGAAGAGAGGGTTGTCGAATTTGGAGAGACCGTTGAGCTGTGGTTAGGGCACCTATTGCTTTTCTAATGAGGGCTGGCGCTGGGATAGCTCTTTGAAAACAAAAGACAAAGCATTTCTGCAAATGGCCACTTCTTAGCTCCCCACCTCCCGTGGGCATCTTACTCCACCTTCCTCTTCACAACCTCCACCCCTGCTCCCAACCCCTGTCCTTCAACCCAGTTTCTGGATTTCAGTCCAGGCGAAGGGGTGTTTGAAAATGGCTGTTGAATGTCAAGAGGCCACGCAGCTTTGTGGTTCTTGTCACCTAAGACAGAGGTGTCTGTGTGAGTTGCTCACACCAGGCAGTGAATGAGGGGAGAGAGAGAGAAAGCAGGAGACAGTCAGGGCCTCCATTAGGAAAATTGGTTGTTTGTGGAAGTCACAAACTAGAGGCAACAAGGAGAAAAGAAAAAAAAAAAAAGTAAAACCCACGCAAGTCAATCGCAAACTTGTGGAGTGAATCAAGACAGAAAATTGCTCTACTGAGCAGTGCCTTGCAGAGGAGGCAACCGCTGCTAACTCTTAAGGTGCTTCTGAAAAGGAAGCTGTCATCCTCCCCTCCGCCTGACAAAGGAAAGGAAGTCAGACTCTCTCGTCAGGCTGGGAGATCCCCCAGCCCAGGGTGCTTAGGAGCAGGGAGCCAGAGAAACCTCACGCCAGCTCTGCCAGCGGCCAAGTAGGAAA
Source organism: Lasiurus borealis (assembly GCA_004026805.1). Lineage (NCBI taxonomy): Eukaryota > Metazoa > Chordata > Mammalia > Chiroptera > Vespertilionidae > Lasiurus > Lasiurus borealis. Next base: position 18,084 of record PVJN01010997.1, read on the forward strand.
GGGACAAAATGGCTGGGAGCCTGAGAGGCCCCTGTCTTGGCAGGATGGAGAGCAGGCAGCCCCAGCCAGGCCAGGCCAGCATCCCTGTCCCCGGATGGGGCTGACCCAGTGCCCACTTGGTGCATGGAGCCTGCAGGGCTTGCGCGCCTCCTGGCTCTGGCAGCCTCTGGCACCTCCTGACTTATGTGCCCCTTCCTCCTTCCTGCATGCCTCCCCCACATCCAGCGGCTACAGCCACAGGCTTGGGCCCCGTGAAAGGTGTCTGGATGCAGTTCAGTCCAAAGCCTTTTTTGAGGACTGATGGAAGCTATTGAGTCCCTAGAAAGTGCTCCTGGAACACCAGGACCATGTTTAGGTAGAAAATCACGGGTATTCTTGAAAGGATCTGTGAAGACCCTGAGATAGGAACCTTTTTATGAATTTGGAACAAGAGAAATAACAATAAAATCTCTCTTAACTCCTTGATATATATTTTATTATTTTTGGAAAAGGAAAGTGAACAAAAACAACTCAATACTGGCGTGGACTCCAAAGTGAAAGGAGACAAAACCCCCCTGCATTTCCTAATAAGTTCTTTTCTTTCTTCAAATTCAGCCCTGGAGAAAAGCGTGAGTCACAGGTGTAAGCTCTCTGATTCCCTCCTACTTGAGGTCTGGGGTCTCCAGAAGCAGCACAGGCCCTGTCCCCAGGCCAGTCTTGCCCTCCCAGCGAGGAGTCAAGATTCCCCCATCACTCTGCTGGGTTTTCCTCTCCCAGCCCAGCCTGTCTTCCTAGTAGTTTTGAGTTAGCTGATTAATCCCCTAAAAACAACCTTTAGGAGCTCATCTCTCTTTTGCCCATCCCCCAACACCTCCCTCCCAGTACCCCAAAGAGAGAAAAATCATCCTTACTCTGGAAGAGCCACTGCCTCCTGCAGGGTTGGGAGCGGCCCCTCGGCCCTTCGGGGTCCCTTCCTTCGGGGTCCCTTCTCAGGGCAGCCAGGTGTGGAGAACAGCCCCCAACAACCAAACAAGTTCACCCAGAAACAGTCCTCCTGCAAAAGTTGAAAAGCATTCAGTAAGCAAATGTGTCCTAAGATGGTATTTTGAGGGATTCTCTCCAGGAGCTTTCCCTCTGGAGGTGGGTCTGGCTCATTCTTCTGCTCCTGAGTGAATGCTGCCCAAACCTCGCCTGGCCGGTTTTTGTTGATTTTGTTTGTTTGTTTTTTTTGGAGAAAGAGCAACTGCAGGCAGGCCTTGGTTAATGAGCTGACCAAGAACTCCCCCTACCCCCTTCCCTAACTGGCCTATTCTGATCTTCTGCCTCTTACTCTGCCCCTCTCCTGGCCCTTTGCCTCCCCTCATCTCCTCATCTCCAGGTTCCTTGCCTAAAGATGGCACTTCAGTCCCTGTCATAGTGTCTGGGAAACTGTAGAAAACCTTGGCCTTTTCTAGAGGGAAAAAAGATGTGGAAATAAGTGGAACCTGCTGGGTGTTCATCTATTACTTGCCAGCCAGGGACATTTACAATTTTATGGGAAGTAAAATCAAAAGCCCTCGCCACTAAAACCAGTCAGCCAATTGATCAATCTATTCATCTGTTTACTATCTGTTTACCTATCTTGCCATTGATTCATCTTCCCTTTCTCCCCATCCTAATCTTTATTACTTAATCAATCTGTATAGACAGACCTACTGATGAGAACGGGTCACTTTTGTTTTCCTTTGAGGGAAATGAATGGAATGTTTGCTTTTGGGTGTCTGGGGCTACGAATTTTCTCAGGGAACTCTTTCAAGTTGAAATTTGCCTTGGTCCTCAGCATTGATCTGGCTCAGAACAAGATTCTGCTGCAATTTATTCATGAGCCACTTCTATGTGTATGGGTTAGACCATGAGCTGGCCATTCAAGAATTCTTTTCAGCATGGCAGCCACCTTCAAGGGAGATGGGGTGGGAAAGTTCCCTAAAGGAAGGAGGGGAGAGAAAAAAAAACTTCTCTATTTGACTGTCATTCTCTAATTTGTGCACTATCAGCTTTTCTTCATTTTTTTCCTTCCATAAGTGACTTATGTGTGATCTTGTTTCTAGAAGGCAGGGAGTGTGTGAACTGCGGGGCAACCTCTACCCCACTGTGGCGACGAGATGGCACTGGGCACTACCTGTGCAACGCCTGTGGGCTCTACCACAAGATGAATGGACAGAACCGACCCCTGATTAAGCCCAAGCGAAGGCTGGTGAGTTGTCTTTGGGAAGCATTGATCCAGTACTAACTATTTGGTGTTTTTAATTTCCTCTCCCCTGGAAGGAGAGCTTTCTGCAGGAAATTGGCAGGACAGCTCAAAATCATGTCAGCTTGCTCAGGAGAGTATTCTCCTCGCCCTCTTTCTTTTTTCAAATTAGAAGCACAGAAAAGCTTTCTCTCTTATTATTTTCTTCTTCAGTCACTTACCAAATTGTTAAGGGTGCTAACTTTTTGGTTATCAAATCTGAAATGTGTTCTCTAATAGGAGTGCTTTAACAGGATCAGGACCACTGATTTAAGATGCATTGATAATGACAGACAGATGGAGAAACCTAGGATGAGAATAGAATGTCCCAGGCACCCCCCAGAACTTGATCAATCTATGAAGTGATCACAGCCTCAGTGCTGGATGAATCTCATGCGCCAGTGATTTAAGATTAATGGGGCCAGGTAATAAGATTTCACAAGCTGAAGACATTGTATGCGGTGGAGTTTTTCATCTTAGAAAATGAGGACTTTCCACATGTAATTCCTGTGGGAAAAATTGTGTGATTCCCAGATTGCCTCTTGGTGTCACCCAGCATTTGGTCTTAGACCCCCCCCATTGAATTACGATCACTAGGGTGCTAGTTTTTATCCCCCCTCTTTTTTCTTTCTTCAACTTCTTAACCCTTTACAAACACTAGAGAAAACCTGGCGCTATCAAGCATTTATTAGGAAAACTAGCAGAAGTTCATTTGTCAGCTTGTCCTCAGAACCTCAGGCCAGCTTGAATAGCAAGTGCATGTAACAGACAAATAAAAGCAAGCTTGGCAAAGCATAACTTTACAACCACAGTGGAGAAATCAAAATGTTTTTTGTGGTGATGACATTCATCATGTAGGGGGGGGGTGTAGGGGGTTTTCCCTATGCAAATTAATGTTGAAAAAGCATCCATCAAATTCGAAGGGGAAAAAAGAATCTAAAACCTTTCTATTTTTTTTTAAAAAAAGAATTATGCATCTTTCCCATCAGATTTTAGTGCAATTCAACACTTTTCACATCCTCTTCAGAAGAAGGAAAAACTTTCTAGGGATGTAAGTGCCCATGTGACTAATTTTTGGCAATCCTTAGTCTCCAGGCTTTATTCTTTCTGATCTTTGCCCCTTTCTCCAACTTTCTCAACCTCCTGGTCCCCATGCACTTTGGCATTTTTTTTTTTCCTTTCTCTCATGTGCAAAGCTAACTTCCTAGGAAAAAGCTGCCGGATATCTGAGCACTGGAGATAACTCATAAACAACAACTCAGCTTCCCTAACCTAAACGTCAAGATGTTTGAACAGATCAGAACAAGACGTGTTTGAAAAAAAAAAAATGGCTGGAGGTGTTAGCACAGAATGAATATGATCACACCACAAAAGAATGTTCTGAATCACTCAAAACCTGGCCTTCATTAAAAAAAAAAAGTAAAAAAGAAAAAAATTAACAACAAAAACCTCTTGTTAAAAATAAGTCATGGTACTATTATAATTGAGCTTTTTCTTTTAAGGTAAAAGTAAAGGAAAAAGGGGAAGTAAAGTCTCAGACTGTGGGCTGATTGATGAGCGAGAATACATTTGACATTTTCTTGGGGTTTCTTCTGTCAGGGCAGATTGCATAGGAGGCTCTCCTTGCATTTTATATAATACTGTCTTCATTCACCTTTCAGAAGCAATCGCTAGACTCTGAGTAATAATTATTTTTAATTCTAGAGTTCATTGGCTGTCACATTTTCAGCTGTCTTTTCTGTCTTACTCATCTGTTTTGTGTAGTTTTATATTTTTAGTTCCATAGAATTCATATGCTCTCTGTCCTGAGAGACACTCGGAGCAAATTCAAGATTTTTTTTTTTTAAGCCCTTAGATGCATTTAACTTCTGAGTACCTAGAATCTTTCATTTTTTTCTCTCCTATATTTTCTGTCTCTCCATCCCAGCTTGTGTCTCCAGATTGTTATTTTCATGTTTTGCACAGTTGCAGATTCACTGAGGGCCACCCAACCTAACATGTAGCTAACTCCCCGTCAGATGCATATCTAACACTGAGTAAACTCATGCAGGAAATGGGAGAAGTGACCGAAGGGAAGAGCAATAGAGTTCTTTCCTCAGTGTCGCCAGGCCACGCTTTTCGTAGGTCTGACAACCAGCTGAGTAGCTTGCTTTATTAATGTACGTTGTCTCCTGCTAGTGAATCAAACCATGTGGCTTTGGGAGGTTCTGTATAAATTCGCATAAAGTCTGTAGACCTGGAGATGTTTTCTGCGTCTGCCACTATGCTGCAAAGGACGCACTCTAATTTTACCAGTTGGCCTGATGTGCTTGTGTAATACATTCCAAGTTGTTGGGCTAGGAAATCCGGTGACTGAGTAGATATTAGTCTATTATATCCGAGTATTTCTTTTAAAGGGGGAAAAAAAAGTACAGGAAGATCACAATAATCACATAATAACATAATTGTCAAAATCATTAAACACTGATTTAATATATTTTTTTTCTTCCCCAAAATACAGAAGAACCAGTTACTTGAGTGTTAAATTGTCACATTTCATAAAGGCAGGTGAGGTTAGAGGCAGGTAGGTTGTATTGAATTATTTTTAAAGCGGACATCCAAACAGTAGAACCTTTTCGATTATGATAGATAAGGGCTGTTTTTAATTTCCAGTTCCTTAGAATGCAGAAAATAAGTACTACTACTACTACTACTACTACAAAAAAAGAGGTTCTGCTATTTAAGCCTGTAGGATGGAGGAGCATGTCTGTGGAGCCATTTAGTGGCTTTGAAAGGAAAGGAAAAAGTCTGGGTTAACTCAGGAGGGTCAGTGGGTTTTCATACCTGGCAGCTTCAGATCTTTGATGAAATATTGATGGAAAAATACGCCACAATTTCTGTCCCTTTTGTCCTGTGCTTTAAAAACTATGCCAGAATATCTATCTATCATCTATCTATCTATCTATCTATCTATCTATCTATCTATCTATCTATCATCACCAAGCTAGCAGAATTTTTTTCCTCCTTTTGCCTTTCATAATATTTTTGAGTTCAGGGGCAGGAATAATTTTGTGGTTAAAATTTATTTTTTAATGTTGTGGGGGCTGAGGAGTTGAGAGGTGCATGTTAAAAAATGATCCAACTCCATTTTCCCCCCAAAGTTTTTGAGTTTAATTTTCTTTTTGACAGTATGGACACAGAGAATAGCCCTCTTTTAAATGTGTGCCAAACGAAAGTGAAAGATAAATTTCTATTTTAAAAGAAATGAAGGCAGTAACACAATCAAATAATTAAAATTCAAGTTGAGGCTGACATTTGACCTGCAACTATTGTGCTCCGTGAACAGCAAATAGGAAATACCTAATTTCCAGAAGGTGGAATGAGATGAGAGCAGGAGGAGGGGCCACGTTCCTATTGAAGACCAAAATCCTCTCTTTATAGTTTGTCTCATTAACTAAAAGCTGCCTAGAGAGAATGAGGATGGCTGTCACCGTGAGTGACCAAGTCTGAGTTTGGGCTGTGTAAATGTAGGGTTGCTGCAAATTTGCCGAGGTCTTGTTCAGTCTGGATGTCCTTCTTCGTGCTTCCTAAATTATGTACCCCATGCATGCAAGCTCAGCCAGGCACCGACATTCTCATTCCATTAATACTGTGTTCGTTACAGGCCAGCCTTGTTTCATTCGGGGTCTATGAAGTGCTTTTGGTGCCTTTGGGACTGTGCTTACTTTGCTGTTAGTAATTGTGATGGCCAGGTGCCTCATTGGGGAGTCATATCTGAGCAGTTGCATTAGGAAAAGACTTCTTGTAGGCCTGGTGAAGGAGGCTACTGGTTAATTCAGAATGGCCACCCGTAAAAACAAAACATCTTGTGGACTTTGTGGGATATGGAGAGGGGAAATTGACTCAGACTGTAGGTAGTATTGGCTTACTGATCCTCTCAAATTCTACACAGAGAGCGCAGCAGGCTAAATTCTGACCATGCGGCTGCAGGCTGGCATGCTCCTCTGCCAGTGGATTTTCTATATTTTTCTTTTTGAGGCTGCTTTTGGGGATCTTCCTTACTTTCATGTGGTCCACTTGCTAGTTTTGATTTCAATGATAATTTTTTTAAGTCTGTCTCTGTAGTTCTGAAAACACATTTAACATTTGTTTTGACTCCCCCCCTCCCCTCTCTCGACTCCCCAGTCTGCAGCAAGAAGGGCAGGAACGTCCTGTGCAAACTGTCAAACCACCACTACCACGCTCTGGAGAAGGAATGCCAATGGGGACCCTGTTTGCAACGCCTGCGGGCTCTACTACAAGCTGCACAATGTAAGTGTCACGGGGGCCAGCCACAGCCGTCTCCCTTGCTGACGATGCCCAGTGCACAGCGTCACCCTTCCCAGGTCCCACCTTGTCAATCTGCATGCCGTTCTCTGGGCCAAACAACAGGCCTCTGATAATCAGTGCAGCAGGACCAGTGTAGGGAACTGCTCTGTACAGCGTAGGCTTGCTGAGAGTGAGGTTTTAAGGACAGACAATCCAGCCCCCTTAGTGCATGCGGAGAATATTGGAAAACACTGCAAGTAATGCAGCAATCTAACATGGGTGGTGGTTTGGGGTCTGGGTTTTTAAGGGAAAAACACTTCCCCTTGGAAAACAAAAACAAGTCACCATTTATATTGTGATGTTTTCTTGTGTTTGCATTTCTGGCAAAAAAAGAGAAAAGTAACTAGAATTGTAATGCATGGCATGGAAATCCCTGAAGCACAGAGGACCAAGACTCAGTTACTGAGGGGCAAGTATTTGCTTACCCTGCACTGTGAATTTTAAATGGATTATCTGTGTAGAAAACACGAGAAGAAATGTCTGAGAGATTTCATTTGTGAGCTTTGTTCTAATTGGCAGAGAACTGAGGAAAGCTGAGGGGAGAATCTCAGAGCGCTTACTTAGACTAGGGAAAAGAAACCCTGTCTTTCTCCTTCTATATATCATATTAGCAGAATGGTAATTTTCAGTCAGTCACCTGGGTTTAGCTATGTCAGTCCTAACCTTTTAATTTGGAGACCTTCCATGTTACAGTGTATTTGCCTTAAAAAAGTTTTCCCCCCAACAACTCTGGCTATGACCTCGTGAGGCCTGAAGTTTGCCTTAGTCCCAAAGACAGAATTGTTCTTTCCTTCTCGCTGTCACTCTCTTATTTGGCTCCATCTGATTTTCCTAAAGTCAGATGTTATTTGGCTTTGGCAAAGTCTGGGGCTGAATGGGGAAAAGGCAGAGCTTTTTGCTCACGGCCATTCTGGCAATCACCTCTTCTTACCCAGGAATACCTGGGAATTGGGGAGGAAGTGTTTCTGGTTAAATTTTTGAGTCACAGGAGAACTTCTTAGGGTGACCACAGCATCCTTGTCTTTTTTTTTTTTTTTTTTTACCTTTTGGGCTTATGTTGCTGAGATTCCCAGAGAGCCTGCAAAACTCACCTCCCTGCCTTCAGTGTCACTCTCTTGCTAAGGACCTGAGTGGGGCCAGCACTGATGGAACTAGGGTCTTCCTATAGTCGGTTCTTCTCTCTCAGTTCCCTGGACTGTATCTGCATACATTTATCAACAATGAAGCCCAAGTCCATTTTCCCTTGGGGGAATTTACTTGCTCAATGCAGTGGAGAGAAACGGATTTGTGATGAAAATCTGCAACATTTGGGGCATTAGAGTTTATGAGCTATCCAGTTATTAGCACAGCCTATAAAATTATTTTGGGGTTTTCATTTATGATTTTCAAAGAACTTTTCATGTTACTTGATTACAGTGGAGCCTCAAGTAGTCTCATGCAGCAGACAGAACAGAGGTTATTTCTATTTCCGGTTTACTTGGAGAGACTATGACTCAGAGAAGCGAGTAACTTGTGTAAGGGAACATGGCTGGTTTCAGAGGAACAGAGATGACTTTCCTGGGGATCATCAGAACTGATGGGGATCAGTGATGCCTTCTCGTTTTAGAATGTACCTGAGTTCAATTCAAAGCAATGAATTGTGTGTTTATTTCTTTCCTATTTCCATAGAGGTATGGGAAATTAACTAGGTATATGTTTCTTTGACTCCTTAGCCATGATGAGATATGATCTCACTTGTGTCCAATGTAAGATAAATGCTTCTGAATATTATGAATTTCTCACCAAAACAAAGAAAAGTTCAGGAACTCTTCACCACTCCTCCTGTTCTTCATTAGCTCATGACTGCATGGCTGGGCTCCTGTGGGAGAGAAACTTGCTCACCAGTAAGAGTGGTTTAGTAAGAATTCACAAAAGGAGGCTATATATGCATATTTAACAATAAGAGATGCTAATTCATTAACATTCTTTTCGTGTTGTTGTTTGTTCTGTCCATCGAGATACCTGCATATGTATGCCATAAGTTAGTTCCCTTTCTGCTTATCTAGGTGTTTAGATAACTACCTATCTCAGTATCAGTGAATCTAGGTGGTGTTGGGACTAGTTATCTGGGTTTGTGTGGCTATCGGTGTAACTAGATATTATATTTAGATATCTGGCTGTGTGTATCTAGATATCCGGGTAAAGAGTTGTGTGTCGACATTATCTGGGGGAAGATTTGATGTGACAGTAGATTCCTATCACCTCTGTAGGCAGCACCTTTACCTTGATTATAACTTTAAAGAAGGAACCCAGACCAGAGATGTTCTTTTGGCAACGACCTTTTAGCTCTTCTGCCATCACTTACACTGCCTTCCTGGCACAAGGGGAAATCAGGTTTCAGCTCCAGTGTAGGTTCCGTTACCTCCCCCTCCCCCTGACCCTGTCCTAACATCCCCCCTGCCCTGCTTCCCACCTCCCACCCCACTCATCCCATGACCCCTCCCAGCTATGCTCAGAAGCGGGGTCAGCAGCTCATACTTCTTGGCTGTTTGAATTCTTTCTTTCTTAACTGCCGTTTGTTCGCTTTTGGAACAAACAGATTCTAGAGCCATGAGAAACTTATTTTTTTTTCTCACCCTTGAGGATGTTTCTTTCTCAAGGAGTCAGGAATGACTGAGATCCTGACATTCCCTCCTTGCATTGCCACATTTCCCTGGAAATTCGGCCGATGTGGTTTGCTGCACGGGACAGTTGACTGCTATTGTGGTTAATTTGATTCTGACTCCTCATGGAGAGTGGTCTCTGACTTTGTAATGTCCCCTCTCTTGATTCAGTCTGCCTGCATTCCCCATCCCACCCCCCCCAACCCCAAGCAAATGTAAAAGAAAACCAGTGAGTCTTATGGAGAAGAGAGAGGTGTTATGCTGTCTCAGAAAGACTTGTGACCTTTCGAGTAGTTGCTTGCCTTTGTCTTTAGTTCTTTCCTGGTTTTTGATTTTTAGGATGAGAGCACTTTCATGCTAGCACAGTGCTTTGCATCCTCCAAGTGGTTTAGCTGTTTGTCTAGTTAGAAGGGGAGAGTCAGAACTAGGTAGAGATTGCAATTTTCAATCATTGCAGTTGCTGTGACATGGGCAAGAGATGACCTTTTGAAAAGATAGGCTGTATTAAAATATGCTCCCAGAACATACAAATTACTGGGGCAGATTTGACAGCACCTCTCCTTGCCAAAGGCCAGGTAAGAAGAGAGGCAGCCAAAATTTACTTCGAATAGGGGTACAGTCCTAGTTTCCTGAAGCAGATGCACATAAACACTTCTGGCTGCCTCTGCAGTGCTTTTAAAATCTGACACAGATTTCAGGAGAGGAGACAAAGTGTTATTTCCTCCTTGAAGATGCCTCCATCCTGATGACATAGTCTAAAGAAATTTTAATGAAGTAAGAAAAATTATTATATTTTAAAGAAATATAGTCATATTGGGTAGGTATCTAGAATGTGGTCCTTGGGAATGCAGAGTTCCCGCAGGCAGATTGCAGGCAGATTACCCCCCCAAATGACTGATGTGGATGAACGTGATTAATAACCTCTGCTTGGAACACCTTTCTTATGGTCTCTTGGTTTCGGAAACTGATAGAGACTGACGGTCAGAGCTCTGCTGCAGACCTTGCCTGCGGGCCCTTGGATCCCCTGGAAGGGGGCAGGATGGGGTGGGATGAAGGGATTCCAAGAAAACAGAGTCCTGAGCTGGGCAGTCAGAGGGACCTGTGTTGGAGTGGGAAAGCCTGTACCATTTCAGAGCCAGCAACAAAGTAAAAAAAAAAAAATTGATCTTTGTTTAGATTAACAGACCCCTGACTATGAAGAAGGAAGGCATCCAGACCAGAAACCGAAAAATGTCTAGCAAATCCAAAAAGTGCAAAAAGGTACATGACACACTGGAGGACTTCCCCAAGAGCAGCTCCTTCAACCCAGCCGCCCTCTCCAGACACATGTCCTCCCTCAGCCACATTTCGCCCTTCAGCCACTCCAGCCACATGCTGACCACTCCGACGCCGATGCACCCGCCGTCCAGCCTCTCCTTTGGACCTCACCACCCTTCCAGTATGGTCACCGCCATGGGTTAGATTCTCTGCTCGATGCTTAAGGTGCCTCCAGCCCCTTCTACGTGCATTTTTGCAGGAGTGTATCATGAAATCAAGAACCGATGGATATCTGTTCGTTTTGAAGGCAGAAGGCAAAATGTTTGCCACTTTTGCTGAGGAGCTCACTGTGGCATCTGCGTTCCCAATCACTGAATCTGGATCCCATTTGTGAATAAGCCATTCAGACTCATGTTCCCTATTTAACAGGGTCTCTCTAGTGCTGTGAAAAAAAAAATGCTGAACATTGCATATAACTTATAATGTAAGAAATACTGTACATTGGAAGAAGACTTTATTGCATCTGGGTAGCTGTAAGGA
>PVJN01010997.1:29214-55473 GCA_004026805.1 Lasiurus borealis
AAAAAAAAAAAAAAAAAAAAAAAAAGAAAGAAAAAGAAAAAAAAAAGAACAAAAAAAAAGTTGTAGGCGAATCATTTGTTCAAAGCTGTGGGCCTCTGCTTAGGAAATTATATCAGTTCGGGCAATCCGTGTTAACACTCACATTTTGCCATCGAGGGTTTCAGATAACCTTTTCCCAGGCCTACATGCTGCGTGATCCAGTACTTGTAATTGTTGTTTGTATGTATAATTCAAAGCACCAAAATAAGAAAAGATGTAGATTTATTTCATCATATTATACAGACTGAATTGTTGTACAAATTTATTTACTGCTAGTGTTAAGATCTGCCTTTTTTTGTTTAATATTTTTCTTCACTCTCAATTTTTGGTTGAATAAACTAGATAATATTCAATTGACCTAAGGTGATTGTGCTCCAGAGGGCTTCTTTTCCCTTTTGTTTTTTGATATTTATTAAATAGCTTCTAAGGGTACAGAAACATCTGTTGTTTCACTCACTCCCCCTGCAGCCTGTGCTATGAGGGTAGCAGTGTATGAGCTACCGACATGCATGTCAACGCCTTAGGCCGGACAGCCCTGGTCCTGGGAGCAGCCTGGCTGATTGTTAGCTCTGTTGTACTCTGTGTTAGTGATCACTGCCTTTAATCTAATCTGTTGGAATAATAATATAAAATAAATAAAGTGAAAATATTTTAAAACAACCCAATAACATCGTATCAAAGTGTGGCCACGCTCTTCTAGAACCTGGTAGCTCTAGCTAATTTAAGAAAGAGAAGTTTAAAAAGAAACAACACCCAAACACATGAAGTTATTCACTAGGAGATCATGCAAACGCCAGATCATCCACGTTTATTCCTTTGGGAAACTGGGGTCTTTAGAGCCTTCCATACAGTCCTAAGGATTTACTCGGGGGTGAGAGTAGCTTCTGGGGGTCTCTCAGTGAGCTGCAGCTCCCTCTTCCTTGGGCACCTCGAATGAGTAGCCAGTCTTCTCGCAGGAGAAACCGGAAGATGGTCCTTGCGGGGATTTCCAGGCGGACTGCAGCTGAGCGATTCTTTACTGGGCTGCCTCTTGAGGTCATTTCTGTTGCTTTTCTACTGTCGAATAATACCACACAGAGTTTATTGGAATGTTTGCGAAACATGAAATAATCATTTTGTAACGTATGCTGTATAGTTTCCTTTTCCTCTGTTGACCGAATGTGTAACTATGACACACATTTAAAAACTTCTGTTAATCACCTTTCTGCTTTCTTAGCAAATATTTTAAACCTAAAGCTAAATGTTTAAATAAAGGAGTAGAGAATCACTGACATGCAGATGGAGATCTTACTGGGTCCTAATTAATGATCTACAATTCCAATGTTGTTTTCAGTTGCCTTTGAGGCACCGAAGGAAATCATCATCTATTGCCATCTGAAACTTCGGAGATTTTATGGTATGGTTCCAATGTTTCAGGATTCGCCACCTTGCTTCTTCACGAACAGATCTGAGTTAATGAATGCCCTTTCACCTTAAGAACAGGGAGTTCAAATTCTTGGCATTCTTAGGGTGGGAAAAGGCGGGGGGTTGGGGGGGGCACACAGAAAAATCCCAAACTCAGTACTCTAGCTCCATTTGTTTTAGGTACTGTAGTGGCATATTTGATCTTATTCCTTCTTCAGGGAAATGTCATTTTATCATCCTGTATATTGAGTCAACATTCTAAGATATTTCCAGAAAATATGAGAGATTTGAAAAATACATATGCTAGCAATGATTCAGTTTCTTGAAGGTTATATATTTTCATAGTTTCAATGGTTTTATTTTTTCTTCCATTAAAGTAAATATAAGACACTAGGAGAGCAATACTAGAGAGGTTTCACCTAGAAAAACATACCAAGATTGTTGATCTAGAATATTGCTTAAACATTTTGAGTAAACTGTATTTCTAATTAACTTTCAACCTGTTTTCCCTCAGTTTTGAAATAATTGCGTTAGTTCATCCATAGATTACTTGAGAAATATGTACACAAATTTGGGTTATTTCTCTAAAACAGTAGTCAGTAAACTCATTAGTCAACAGAGCCAAATATCAACAGTACAATTATTGAAATTTCTTTTGAGAGTCAAGTTTTTTAAACTTAAGCTATATAGGTAGGTACATTGTCATTAACTTAATTAGGAGCACGTTGGTATTTTGTAAAAGAGCCACACTCAAGGGGCCAAAGAGCTGCGTTTGGCTCACGAGTTGCAGTTTGCCAACCACTGCTCTAAAACATTTAAAAAGCCAACATAATAGAAAAAAATTCTGTGGTTATTGCACAGCATTCGTATTTGTGAACTCTCATATTGCTAACTGAAGTTTATGAAGTAAAAATTTTGAATTTAAGCGCTTTTTATGTATTCAACAATTACCTAGCGAGGGTCTAGGTAGAAGTCCATTTAAAACCACTTTTTGTTTTTTAAGCAGATCAGGAGATAGAGAAACCAAGACTGCAGTATCTCATTCTTACTTTGTGACATTTACATGTTATTCCCCTTTCACAAAATCTACGTGCACTGTGGTGCAGTTCCCATTTGGGCCCCTGGGCTGGTTGCCAGGCAGACAGTAGGCCACAGAAATGGGGACACCCAGAGCCTGCCTTCTGAGCTCAATGTCTATTTTCTAAACTTTGCTGTTTTTAAAATTACTCAAAAAGCTGGTTCCTCATCATAGAACTTCATTTTAGTGTTTCCTGAGTCTAGGACTCCGGGAGAGGAGTAGATGCTTCCCAGGTACTGGGTGCCTGACTGAGTTTGATAAAACACCTGTTCACAAAATTAAAGCACCCAAACTCAACTGCCATCCACTGTCTGCCTCTGATACTTGCCTCACAATGGTGAATTGTCTTATTTACATTTCAAAGATTTAGAAGCATTATTGCTCCATGTACTCTTGTGACATCACCCTACCCTCAACCCCAAATCCACCCCCAAATCTGGAACTATTTCTGTGATCTCTGCTGGACAACATTCATTATTGACCCCTTTGTTGATAAATTCCCTCCAATTTTCAAGCTAAGGATAAAATTAAACATTTTAATTAAAAAATAAAAGGCCAGCCCTAGCTGACTTGGCTCAGTGGATGGAGCGTTGACCTGGGGACTGAAGGGTCATGGGTTCAATTCTGGTCAAGGGCATATGACTGGCTTGAGGGCTCGGTCCCCATTCGAGGAGTGTGCAGGAGGCAGCCAATCAAACTCATCATTGATATCTCTATCTCTCTCCCTCTTCCTTCCTCTCTGAAATCAATAAAAATATGTTAAAAATTATAATAAAAAGCCAAAAGAAAATTTTTGAATGATGACACATTATATTTCGGGTTTATCCACAGAACACAAGTGTGAACCATTCTCCAAAACAGCTAACACAGCAACTCCTTTCCTGTGCTTTCAAATGAAACAAACTTTGGAAAAACATTTTCATTTTTGTTAATATATCTTGTTCAAGTGGTGTAAATACACCCTCAGATGGGACTTGTCCACACCCTTTGCAAAAGCCCAGGAAAGGGAAAATCCCAGAATTCAGAGATACTCATTGATCATTTGCACATAGGATGATGATGGGCCCAGGAGTCTGGGAACTTGGGTTTGGATCCTGTTTGTGCCACAGAATGATCTGAGGCCTTTGGTTAGATTTCTCTGGAAGTCAGCTCTTTATCTGTTACTTAGATGAGATGACCTTTAATCCATTATATTATGATTATGATTATTTTTGAGAATATCCTTGACTAGGAAAGGTGTCCTTACACCCCTGTCAGAATTATGACCGGTTCATATGACTCCAGAAGGAGGCCGAATTGTCCCACTCCCCTCTGTCTTGTAAAACAAAAATTAACTTGTATTTTGTGACTGTCAGCCCAGGACAGGAGCTAGTGTCCCAGAATGTAAAGTCTCTGCTATTTCTGAAATGTGTCTAAGCCCCTCTTGAGTGGAATACACAGAACTTGCTTGTCCTGCTGATGTTGGCAGTGTGGTTCATATTTCACTCATCTATTGTGTTAAGAAATTCTGCCTGAACTGCTCACAGGCTATTCCAGGGAAGAGCCAGAGTCCAATCTTTCTTTCTCCTTGTGCCCCCTCTCTCTGATCTCTCTGGAGAAGGGGATCAATGGAGGAAGCGGGTCAAACTTCTCCAAAGCTGTTCCTTTTCCAGGACTTTATGTGGACTTGGATATCTCTTGGCTTCCTTACTTGTGTTTGAGCTTCTTTGCAGGGGATCTCGGTACATTAGCCACATTGTTTGTGGTGCATTTTGACAATCCCCTGTCATGTCTGTGTGCACAGTCTGGCAGGCTGGCATTGGAGCTGGGATTTGGAGAGCAGGCCCACTCCCCCTGCCCATCCCTGTTCTGCTCTCCCGACCCTGCCCCCATAGAACAAAAAGCATGCATTTTATCAAGCACTCCTCTGTACTGTGGTTCCAGTGAAAGCCCATACATGTGCAAACACCTGGAGAAAAGTTTGTCTTCCTAAGGAAACTTAGGGATGTAGTGTGGAGACAGGCAAGGCAACCTGCTCCCAAAACTGGGTCCTCATTTGGTGAATTGGTCTGAATGGGATCCTACATTAGAAGGATTGGTTAGTGTCTATACAATGCCTAATTACTACTAGATAGTTAATTAAGAAAGCAACTCAATTGGGTATTTTTTATTTTTTGACCTTTGGGCATAAGGAACTTCCAAAAAAATGAGTTTTCTTTTTTTCTGATTATAAAATTAGTTAATACTTATTGGCCAAACTTGTAAAGTACTCCTCCACAAACACTCAAAAAAATTTTTTTTTAAAGAAGAAGAAACACTCAAAAAAAAATTTTTTTTAAAGAAGAAGAAACAGGACTTTTGGGTTGCTGTTGAGTTGGCTGTGTGCAATCCAGTCTTTTGAACAATTGATCTGGAATGTCTTAATGAATCCTATGATCCTGGAGGGAGGGTGTGGCGGAGGTGCTTGGGTAGAGCATTTGCTTTTTGAGTGTCATTACAACTCCATTTTGTAAACTGGGAAGGATCATTAAGTTAAATGCATCTTATAAAAGGTGGTGGCTCTCTCCCTTCTCATGGGTTGCCGAGGCTCACTCCCCTGTGTAGGTACTGCCTCTTACAGCCATTGCAAGGATGGCTGGTTCCTCTTAAGCAGAGATGCCAGGCAGCTCTGAACACACTGCCTGATCCAGCCACAGCCTCACCCATGGCAACTGCCGGCTCTGAGTTGAAGCTGTCTGAGTTTCCCTCCATTGACATTCCATAACTCTGAGTCAGAAATTCTCTTCTCCTCTACTGTCGGCAACCATTCCTGTGTTAGGCCCATAAGCAGACCTGTCTTCTATAAATTGACCCTTGGTGCATGAAACCATCCTGTTCTTTCTTTCTTTCTTTTTTTTTTTTTTAAATATATTTTATTGATTTTTCACAGAGAGGAATGGAGAGAGAGAGAGAGAGAGAGAGAGAGAGAGAGAGAGAGAAACATCAATGAGAGAGAAACATCGATCAGCTGCCTCCTGCACACCCTGTACTGGGGATGTGCCCGCAACCAAGGTATGTGCCCTGACCGGAACCGAACCTGGGACTCTTAAGTCTGAAGGCCGACACTCTATCCACTGAGCCAAACTGGTCTCGACACTATCCTGTTCTTTACTTTGATCATCTTCAGGGTTCCCTTGGTGGGACAGAATTGACTGAGGTGCCTTGTAGCAGGCTGGGCCTCCCTCAGAGAATTCCACATTTTCAGTTCACTCTTCTGAAGACCACAAGACTCCTGAAAATGGCCTGGAGCCCTGGTCTTCTTAGAAGGAAAGGGAGACTGGCCATCTGTTCCGCCTGACCCTTGGGGCTCATTTAGGCTGGATATTGAGAGGAATCATATTGAAAAAATGGTCTGGGAGGCTATCATATGATACAAAAAAAGCTATCAAATGTAGATCACAACCTATATTATAGCCAAGGTTCCCAATGAGCACGTCCTGTATGGAAGGCAAACTGATTTCTCACTTGATTTCCAGGAAAGCCCTGTCAAGTGGGAAGTTTATTATCCTTGTTTTGTGGGTAGAGAAGGCAAGTAAGGTGCCCAAAGTCACACACTGGTGAGTGGATTTGCTGTGACTTGAATTGAGTGGGGTGTAGAGCCCACACCTTGGTGGAGGTTGACCTATGAGGAGCAGCTCTATTGTGTGTAGCATGGCAGCCCTGTGACATATAAGACATTCCAAACCTTTTGTTGGATACATGGATGACTCATTAGACATAGTGGTCTCTAATATGACTACTTTCTGGTTGGGTAGCAGTAGATGTGAGGCGGAAGGACATGTTGGCGTTCCCCAGAAGCTTGGTAAAGGATCTCCAGGAACACTGAATTCTGAGGCTCCAAGATAAACTCTTCCAAATGTCAAGTCCACTGCCCTGATGAAGCCCAAATCTGCTGCTGTAACAAATGACCACAAATGTGGTGGCACACCACAGCCCACATTTATTCTCTGACCCTTTGAGAGATCCAAAGTCTGAAGTCAGTTTCCACTGGGCCAAGGTCAAGGTGTGGCAGGTGTGGTTGCTTCCAGAGGCTCTGGAGGAGAATGTTTTCTGCTTTTTTGGCTTTCACCTCTTCCCAGACACCACCCTCCCTCCCCAGAGAAATATATGATTTAGAGGTGACAGTAGAGGAAAGGATCTTCTTCCCTCCCTTTCTGGGATGAGGTGTGTGATGGGAAGCTGGGGAGGTTTTCTACTCTGCATAGTTTACCAGCCCCAACTAGAGATGGGTCTGTGATCTTGTTCTTATTTGCATCAGACATTAATCAACTGATATTGGCCTCACTGTCTGTGCAGGTCTCTTCTGACAGGAAGGTAAAGAAATAAGGAAATAGAGACATTCCTTTCTTAAACCTGGGGCAGTTTTATACATGACTCCTGACCTCACAGGGTGACTCAGTGTCTTTGGACCCCATGGTGATGTGGGAGTGTGATGTTGTTCATCTTAAAGATGCATTTATTGAGACATGTTGATGAGATGGGCAGGGAGGAAGCTTTCTCTCTGTGTCTTCTTGCTAGGGGGACCTTTCTGTAATGGTGGAGTATAATAAAACGGTATATACCCTTGTTTTTCTGCCCTTCTTGATTGTGTGGGAGTGAGGGCATTTCTATGACAGCATTTCACTGGCATGAAAGTTTGATAGCATGAAATTTCAGAGTCTTTAGTGGGGGAGGAGCAGGATACATGTGGGTAGGGACTGGCCTTCTCTCAGCTCCCAGCATATTATACCAAATAAGTGAGCATCTAATCTGACTATGTCAACCCTCCCTGAAAGAGGCCTACAATCCCTTTGCAGTGACATGATGTGCCTGGCAACAATTAAATTGTAAATGTGGATCTGGCTCCCTGATTGAGCAGGTTCTATGCTTATAACAGAGACGACAGGAGGGCCATGCCTTCCTAACTGGATCAGGGGCCTGGAGTTGCCACCGGGCCTCCCTAAATGTGATTGGTGGTGGCGTGAAGGGATGGATCTTGGAGCTGAATTCACTGTGCTGCTGCTCTGGCTGCTGTACCACACCCCCACTTCCACCAGAGGCTGACTACCCAGCGCATGGATTAGACAGGCCCTGCGTGCAATCTTTCCTCATAGATTCCAGATCCAGCCTCCTCCTCTGCCCCTAAGTACATCCATTCCAAGGGAAGGCAGGAGCATGTATAGCCCGCTTTACTAATCGCCAGCAGCTCTGATGCAAGTAGAGGTTTCCAACTACAGCATGTCTAAGATGCAGTTTGGGGATTAGGTGTCTCTGCTTTCCATTACCACAGATAGAAGAGCTGGCGGAATGTCCGCCCTCGTAGCCAGCTGGCTGGACAAAGGTGAAAGGAGAGGAGGAAAGAAAGAGTTATGTGTCAATCCACTTTTTCCATCCTCATAGTCCTCTAAGGTGCCCTGCTGGCCTGTGTCTTCTTTCTGTCACGGCCTGGGAAACTGAAGCCTACAGGGACATATCTGAGTTATCCAAAGATACAGAGAGGCCTGTCCCCAAGGGCTTGTCCTAGACTGTGGAGGGCTGGTTGATCTACTCTCAGCATTAGCAGTGGAAAATAGAAAAACCTGCCACATAAGTCTTAAACGCTGCTGAGGAAAAGATGTTTGCTTTCTAGATAAAGATATCCTGAATGGGAGGTCACACCTTGATTTCATATCTTTAAAAAGACCCATTCCTGTCAGTGGATGCTTTAGTCCCTGTTTTAGAACCATGCTTTGCACCCTCCAGCCACTGAACTTAGTATTTGTGATGATGTGACAAGAAAAAGGCCCAGCTTGATTCTAGAGTTTCAGTGGATTTTCACTGAAGACAGAGCAGTAATTTAGTGAGAAGGATGCTCAGGATGGGCTGAAATTTGCAAATTAGTACAATGTGTTGGCTTGCTCCAAACTTCCCCATTTTGTTAAGGATTACATTTCTACATGGTTTGCAGAATAGATGTTAATCAGTGGCTCTTGGCCAGAAAGGGCTAACCCTACCAGCAAATAAATGCATTTAAGATGTTAGAGAGTGACCGAAGAGGAATATGTATGCAGAGGCCTAAAGAATATGAAACCAGTTAAGAACTCAAAGGTCATTTTGTTCAGGGCAAAATTCTTGTGCATGGTGCTGACAGTTTGCCCTCTGGGTGTTTTCAGAGCTTAAAGGATCAAGCTCGTCCACGTGAAATATGGAATGTCTCCTACAAAAGCCCCATGCCCCCCTCAGCCAACCTTTTGGCCCTGTAATTAACATGGCTTCAGCTTCCTGTTGGATACCACCCTGCTGATAGCTCTAGCGTAGGCAAGGCCTCATGGGCTGGCATCTCTGGAGGTTGTTTAAAGAAGGCTTAAGGAATAAAATAGAATGGAACACTCAACACTACATAGCTTATGTTAGGCTAAGTGAAGGGAGGGGAGGGTTGTCAGTTTTCATGTCTGAGATCGGTTCCCCGTGACAATGTAGCTTCTTTGCCACTGTGCAGAAAGCCCACCAGGGCTGATGAGATTGTCACTGTCAGAATGGACTGCCATGCATGGAGAGACAAACTGTGGCCTTCCATTTAAAAACTAGCTTATTTTCCTAGAGGTTGATGGGGAAGAAAAGGCTGCTTTGTTGAGCTTTGCATGTAGAAGAAGCCATTAACACCTTAAACTCAAACTGAGCACCCATGGAAATGCTAGGCACTGGGGATGATGCGATATTTGGGCCAAATGGGTCTTTCTGTGTCTCTTAACACAGAAAACAGAGCACTTTGTTCAATAATAACAGTTAAGGCATAAGGTGGCCACCAGGTCTGGTAGTGGAGCAATTGTTTTATCATGTAAGGAAATAAATATCAATAATCACTGACATTGTTTTCTATGTTTCTAGACTTGGTGGCCACCCTGAACACTGAACACTTACTATGTGCTTTACAGGTGTTTTCTCTCTTAATCATCCCAACACCCCTATCATGTAGCGATTATTATTTATCATCCCCATTTTTCCATCAGAGAGACTAAGCTAGAGAAGCTAAGGTGAGTAATAAACTCAAAGCTTATCAGACTCCAGAGCTGTGTGGTAAGTTCTGCTCTCTCTCTATCCTCTGAGTGGCCAGCCCTTCTCAACTTAATCAGGAACTGTAGGAAGGATGCTGTGGTCTTAATCCTCAGGCTCTTGCATTGTTTTTCTGAGAGCGCTTTCTATGGGCTCTTTAGGTAAAGCGATTGTTTTGCTGTTTCTCCCTTCTAAGGCAGCCTGACCACTTAAACTTCTCTCCCAAGGAGGTTACTCACCCAACATCTCACAGCAGGCAAGGTGAAAACTCACAGCCAGAGTGCTCAGGGCTTTAGGGCTTCAGGGCTTCAGGGTGGGTGTCCCTCAGGAATGTTCTCGGCAGAGGCAGTGTTTAGACTTATTGCTTGGTGGTCACTGGAAATCTTTGGAGCCCAGCATAATCTTCCATGTGGAAGCTCTGGTCTTAAAATCTCCTTTCAAGACTGAAGGAGGATCTAGTTGCCTCCTGGACATTTGCAAAAGAGTGATAGTTTCTTTCAAATTGCTTGCTTGCCTGAACACTGGAGTAGGTAACGGCACTGCTTGGAGACTTGCCGCTCTTAATTATGTCCCAGCTGGTAAAACTCAACCAAACTCATCACAAAACACTCAGTCCAATAAAATAACCCACTTTTTATAATAGAGAAATTAGCCAGTGTTGAGCTGTAGAGGTTAGGGAAACTGCCATAAAATATAATTATAATAATAATATTAATAGTGGTATACTATACATTGCCTCCTGCCTTTCATCCCAGATCTGAGAGTGGCTGGCTAATGCTAATTAATATAGCTTGTCCTGTATGAGTCTGGAAAGAAAAGCATGAATTTTTATTTTTTTAAATTAACGGTGCTCCTTGACTTGGTCAAAATAAAGATGGAGATGTGATCCTGGGGCCTTTGTCCAAAGATCTGAAGGGCATTCCAAAGTCGTGTATTGAATGGAAGTGATAAGCACTCAGAACTGGGTTCCAGACTCTTTGAAATTGATGGGTCTCCCTGTCACTGACTTCCTGTGACAGATTCTGGAGCCGGATGGCCTGACTGCAAATTCTGGCTCTGTCACTTAATAGCAAATAACGTCAGTTGCTTAATTTGAAATAAGGGGATTTAGTCATTGTAGAGGTTAAGTGAAATACTGTGTATAATGTCCTGAGAACTATATCAGTCACCAATTTAGCCTGTAATGTTGAAGAGCTATTATTATCCCTTTAGTTGCCAAAGTCTTCCCAGAGTTTAGTTACCAATGGATTACCTGGCAAGGATTAGGTAATCCTTGATGGCAGGGTAATAAGGAGAAGTATCTAGATGGTCAAGGATCTTTTGAGTAGAAGGATTAGGAGGGCTAAAAAAATATATTTACCTTGTTCTATCTCCGCCATGCCCTCCATGGGTCCTTGAACAGTGGGAGTGGGTTGGTGAGATGCTAAGTGACCTCAAACCCAATGCTTTGGAAAATGATCCAAAATAGTTAATTCGGGATGAAAATCCTGGACTGGAAGGATATTCTGGAGTCCACATGGAAGATGGAATCATGGAAGATGAGTGGATGAAACGCTGGAAGGAAAATATGAGGAAGCAGCAGAATTGGGATGGAGCCACAGGGAAAGACCAGTTCAGTGCATTTCTATTTCTGGGCATGTTTAAGAGCACGAGAGTTACACATGAAGCCTTAAATGGAGGCTGGCCTTGCATCTCAGGGAGGCCAACCATTATACTTTGCAAGGATTGTAAAAGGCGATTAGTTGCTATCTGTGACATCCAAGATGAAGCTGGGTATTGGTTCATTCTTGTGTCTTACTTTTGAGCCTAGAGCTAGTAGAGGATTCCATGTTGTGTGACTAGGAAGCTGCACATTAGCACAGCATTAATTGTATCTGGCAAGCTATGGGGGAACAAATCAAAGCACTCATGATGAACGCAAAGCAAATGACAACCAAAATGACTTGCCTTATTAAAAAGACAGTTATTGGACAATGAAAAACTTTGCTTTATAAAGGCACTAAAGAGGAATGTGGAGGTAGTTACTTATTAGTAATTGGGCAACAAAGTCAAATTTCTTAATGTCTGTCTGAAATTCCACTTAAAAAATTCCCTAGAATTCTAAGGTTTGGTATAGCAATGGTAAGTACAGTTCAGGTATTAATTTGTACTTTTCTCTGTCAGTGTTATAAAAAGGCAAGTACTAAAATCATCAATATGAGAAATGGATGTCTGCCAAGGGCTTGGGTTAGATTTTTTTTCTACCTCTTGGAATCATGAGGCTTATGACTGAGAGTGATGAAAAATATCCAGAATGCTAGATATTCTCAGATTTTGTCCTAACTTCCTCTTGTTACCTGATACCGGACAAGGGGCTTACTTTCCATGTGCTAGAATTTCCTCATTTCAAGACCATGGAATACATGGTAATTATAGTGTATGGTTCCTTGGGTGAAGTGTGTATCAATCAGAAAGTGTTGTCAGCTCCATTGTGGCCTATTTTGTTACCCCCCAAAGGTTGGTAGTGTAGCCAAGACTGAGGTCAAATAGGTGGACAATATTGAAACATGTTCTAATGTAACGTGTCATTTAACCCAATATGTAAAATACTCATGGTGTCCAGAGTAAAATGTCAGCAGTGTGGATATAAGCCCCTTTTCAGGGGGAGCCTCAAAAAAAGGAAAGGTTTAAAAAATGTAACACTATTGAGACCTTGGCCTCCAATTATAGGATCTGATGTAAATCATATTGAGGATGGTCACAAAAGTGGTATTTATATCTGAAGGAATGTGTGTCTACATGTTTCTCCATGGATGTGCAAGCATTTACATGTTTATGTGTTTATCTTGATATCCCAATCCAAATATATGTATTAGTTTAGATTTATTCATTATCTTAAAATGCCTATATATTTTTACTCTTCCATCAAAATAGGTATCAGGAGCTTAATATTTGGGTTGGGAAGAGGATATTTTTCAGGGGAGCCTTCTTTTTATGTAGGGCAAAATTCACTGCAAAGGTCAATGAGGTCCACTGTGATGATCTCATATTTGCATTGGGGACCAACTTAACAAGAACTCAGAAGCCCTATTCTTCCTTGGAGAGGCAGGTATGGGGAGTGTGCTGGCCGGTGCTTCTCGTGGAGTACAGAGAGGCTGGGAAGAGTCCTTGGGACGTCATTTAAGGGTCAATCAACTATCTGAACTTTTATCTAAGCCAGTTTTCTAAAGTGTTCAAACAATCAGCCATCATATAGGACTTAGGTCTCTGACTCTTTCCAAATCTGGTAATGTTTTAGAACCCTAGAGGTCAAGGAAGCCCATTTTTTTTTCTTTTTGGCACTTTTGGAAGATGTGTTTCCATGTAAGCAAGGCAAACTTGTCTGGTTATATGTTATGGCTATGCATGCACAATAATTCAATTACATCCTAAAGAGGAAACAAATTTTTCAATGAAAGAATTAAGTGCCCACTATGTCTAAGACATAAGGCTACACCTTCGGTAGTGATCCAAGGGTCTGAAAGGCGCACAAAACTTCAAAACTGAAAAAGACATGATTCAGACACATTAAGAGAAACAGGTTTGACTGCTTCTCCTGCCTCTGGTATTCTATTGACTCGTGGTTAGAGCTGATTAATAGCAGGGGTAAATTTCAGAGTGGCTCCTCATAAAGAAAATTAGTAGCTACATAAACTCAGATATTTTTAAAATTAGGCAATAAGGATAACTCTAAGTTAATCCCCCAACCTCTTAGAGCTTAACTAGAGCTCATGAGGACAGAATCCTTAGATCACACATTTTTATATTGTAGAAAATATACTTTCTCATCTGTAAAATGGGGTGTTTCTATGGTGATTAGATGAGATAACATAGGTAGAATATTAAGCCTAGTGATAGCATAGAGTAGATATTCAAGAGATGGAGACTATTATTAATATTACTAGAGGCCCGGTGCATGAAATTTGTGCATGGGGGGGGGGCGGTCTCCCAGCTCGGTCTGCACCCTCTTGCAATCCAGGACCCCACAGGAATTGGGCCTAAACCAGCAGTTGAGCATCCCTCTCACAATCTGGGACCACTAGCTCACTTCCCTGCATGCCTGATCACTCCTAACTGCTTGCCTGCCTGCCTGATTGCCCCTAACTGCCTTGGCTCCTGCTGCAGTGTCTTTGTCCAGAAGGATGTCTGGAATGATGTCCAGAAGGTCTTTCGACTATCTGGTCTAATTAGCATATTACACTTTTATTATTATAGATTAGAACCATCACTATGCATAATGCCTCCAAAATGATGCTAAAAATAATAAGTGTTGGTAAGAATGTGAGAAATTGAAACTTTTGTGCATAAAAAAAATTAAAAATAGAACTATCATCTGATTCAGCAATACCATTTTATTTATTTCTGGGTGTTTATCCAAAATAACTGAAATCAGGATCTAAAGAGCTATTAGCACTCCTATATTCATTGCAGCATTATTCACAATAGCCAAATTGTGGAAACAACAGACAGATGAATAGGTAAACAAAATATGGTATATATGCACAATGGAATACCACTGATCCTTAAATAAGAAGAAAACTGCAATATATGACAACATGGATGACCTTGGTGGACATTATGCTAAGTGAAACAAGCTGTTACAGAAGGACAAATTTGCCACAATTCCACTTATATGAAGTATCTAAAATAGTTAAGTTCATAAAATTAGAGAGTGAAATGGTGGTTTCTAGGAACTGGGGGAGTTAGGAAAATGGGGAGTTACTAATCAATGAGTATGATGTTTCAGTTACACAAGATGAATTAGCTCTAGCTATCGGCTGTACAACATCATACATGAAGTCAAAAGTATTATGTTGTCCACTTAAAATTTTAAGAGGGTAGATCATATGTTAAGTGTTCTTACCAAGATTCAAGATGGAAGATGGATGGGGCCAAATGGAGAGAAAAATTCAAGAAGTGGGAGAGAAAGGGATCAGAAGCAAAGGCCTCAGAAAAAGAAGGTTGAATCAGTCTTTGGAGAAAAGAAAAGAATAGATGGAAAAATATTCAGAAGTGGGAGTGAGGCAAAGAAGAAGGTGCCATGACAGATGTCACACTTCTGGTTGTTTGAGGCCGATGACAAGGACTGGAGATATATCATAACAAGGACCATGTTCTCAGTAAGGCAGGAGGCCAGGTTGTCTGCAAAGAGGGCAGGAGGGCTAGGCAGATTGTGGATTACAAGGGATCCCTTTTGAAATTCCCTGAGAATTCTGTGGGGAATTGATAGAGAATCAGCAGGAGATGATTAAAGGATGCTAAGCAGCAGGGCAGGCCCCAGTGAAGTTAGGGACTTTCTCCAGCAATGTTCAGAAATCTAGGAAAAAGAGTGGAGAATTAGACTAAGACGGGATATCATGGTATGCCAAGCCAGATGTCTCTTTTGAGACTAATCCCCATAGTAAGTAATGCAAATGAGCAGGGCCGACAATAAGACTTCAGAAGAAATAAATTGCATTCTACTTAGTTGGAGGTAGGAACATGGGCACTAAAGCACTAGGGGGCCTCTGTGCCCAGGCTACCTTTTCTGGTCCACACCCTTTTGGGGACCTCCTGTAGGCCACTGTTAGATTCTCACTGCATGATTTTTTTTCTTCTATGAAAGACGATAGAGTGACTCCCCTGAAAGACAGGAAAATCTGGCCCATTGTTTGTACTGCACTCTACTCATCCGTGTAGGATGTCTGCCTTCTTTATGGCTCCTTTAATAGGCAATGTTTAAACATCACTGTCAGTCAGGTATTGAAGGGCAGCCTTCAGCATCAATGGCCTGGTGGCAGTTTATAGTCCCAGGGCCATATGTCCCAGAGTGATATTCAGGATTGCAATTCTGTAAGGATGAAGAACAGCAGCAGCAGCAACAACATGAACCATGACTGATAGAAATCTGCAGGTAATTTTGCATCAGCCTGGTGAAGTTGATTGCCTAATGGGTGAATGCACTCAAGTTCATGTTTAAAGCTCTTTCAGCATCAGGTGGCCTTCTGAGCTACTCCCTCTGGAAATTCCTCTGAAGTTTTCAAAGACCCTGAAAAAGAGAGGGGGAAAAAAGGGAATGGTGAATTTGGATCAAGAGCACTAGGATTGGACTTAGAAGACCTGGGTTCAAGTCCACAATTATCCACTAACTAATCAGGTGACCTCTGAACCTCAACCTCATCATGTGTAAAATGGGCACACTAATATCTACCTTGTAGCATTATTGGGGAGATATATGAGATAGTTTGTGAATAATGCACACCTCACAGAGTTATCATGTGATGTCATAGTTATTTGTTTTTGATGTTTGCCACCCCCACTGGATGAAGACTCCCTTGCAGGCAGAAACCACGTGTCCTTGGAGGCATGCCAGTTATCAATAAATGGAGTGAATGAGTTGCTGGAGATCACAACTAGCATTCCTTAAATAGGTAGATACCAGATTCTGAACATGCATTATCTTATTGCCCCTTTGCAACAATGTTATGCAGGAAATACTATTATTATTTTACCAATGAGGATTACACCTGCCTAAGTTCACATAGCTAGTTAGTGGTGGAGTGACCACTTAGCCACTGTTCTGAGCTGTCTCAAGAAAGAAACGTAGAAGCAGAAAAATGCTTAATTCAAAGAGCTGAATCTCAGGGCTTTATCAGCTATGGTGAACCCAAGATCAGAAGATATTTGGTTAGGAGCTCTAAGAGTCTTCAGATTGTATCTCCTATTGGATCTGGAAAGAGATTGGGCTACTGGTCTGCCACCCATATCATGTAGTAGGCAAAAAACATTCACATACTGTTCCCACAAACAAGCTTCTATAAAGGTGGACACAATGGAGGGCAACCCTGCTGGAGACAGGTGAGTACTGGCGGGGCTGGGTGGGCTCTGAGACCTGGAATGCCTGCCAGTGTTTCCTGCTCCCAGGCTGCTGCCCTTGTGATTAATGGGGCAGTGGAAAATTCCTCTCTTGGTTTACTTTTTTCCCTGAACTGAGAACTCGATTTAGGAGCAGAAAGTGCCCCAGGGTGATGCTTTCCCATTTGTCAGGATGTTGAGCACTCCACCTCACCTGGATAGGTGTCTTGAGTTGCAGCCTGGCCAAGTGAGGATTGGGCCAGGTGAGGATAGGGCCAGGTGGGGATTGGGTTAGGCAACATCTCCACAGGCTCATTTGCTCATGGGGGGGGGGGGGGGGGGGGGGGGGGGGGGGGGGGGGGGGGGGGGGGGGATGTGGAGAGGGAGGGAAGGGCCCTAGGAGTGTGGAGTTGTTATCTTCCAGGTCCCTAAGCTTCTGTCATCTTGCTAGTGGAATGCAGTCTTATATGGCGTTGGTTCCATGATGTGAAAGTAAAATATCCTGCTCTTGAGTAGCCTTCATTCCCAATGTTTCAAAAAAAAAAAAAAAAAAAAAAAAGATGTCTTTAAAGAGTTTCAGAAATATACTCTCAAATTAACAGTGGTTACCTACGAAGTGGGATTATTAGTGCTCTCACTTCTTAGTACTTTACTTTCCAGATTTCCACAATGAGCATGATTTGCTTTAATAATCAGAGCACAGAAGGAAAACTCCTGCATGCTAGCCTTCCTTTGAGCTCACCTTGGTGCCTCATTGCACTCTTTTGGGGGAGACAGAAACCAGCCATCCTCTTCTTCTGAGTGGACTTCAGTTTACTCTTGAAGCAATTCCTGGTCCTTTACTTTTTTATTGCTTCCATTTAAAAACACCAACAAATATGAGATCTAAAATGTTTATTATTCTCCTATGATGAGGAGAATAAATTAATCTCTTAATTAATTTTTGACTTTCCTTCAATCTTTTCTGTATCTATCTATGATCATATGTCTCAGGTTCTCCTCTAGAATAATCCTGCTGAGGATCAGCGAATATTTACCTTTTAATAACATTGATTCTTTACCATAAGACAGGTTTCCTTGTCTACACTTTTAATAATTATTTTCTCATAAAATTCCTTGCAAACCTTTAATTAGGAGCATTAAGATTAAGTCTTTGGTGAAGAAGATCAGAGAAATTAGGGAAAAAGTAAATCTATCTGATTTATCTCATGGATTCACTCCTACACAAATGCTTTCTTCCCAAGCTGTCCCAAGTTCATATCCTTTATGGAATCAGAGCTGCACTTGGAGTAACAGAGGGATTAGATTTCAGTACAGAGATACACACTTCAGTTTAAGTAAAACTGATGGCATGGACACCAGGAGGAATTGTTCACTTTGCAGAAAGATGCTATGGTAATATAAAGGATTCACATAGGATTACTTTATATCACCAACTCCCCAGTACATTCAAAGGTGATCACTACAAGATTCAATGTAAACAAAATCACAGAAAATTTGCAGGAGGTCAGGCATACCTGCACTGTTTGGTATTGTTATAAACCCCAATGTCACGTCTGTCACTTTTTGCCTTTTGATGGCAATGTGCTCAGAGCAGTTTTCTATATATAAGCTAGTACAGAGTGGCTAATTATGGTAATGCTAATTTATTATTATCATTAACTGGAAGTCATGAGACTGGGATTTTTATGTTGGTTTAGTTAATACCTAGCATGTGTTCTTGGGAAAGTTGCATAGCTCTTGACATCCCTTTATTCATCTGTCTAATCAGAGTACAGCCTAAAATCTTGGTAGGCCCAAATAATTTACTTCATCACATTCAGCTGTGTAGATAGGCCACTAGGAATCTCTTGGGAGTCACACAAACGATCATGGAATTTTATTTTATCTAGTTGCAGTTCTATTGGTTTTAAGGAATTTATTAAAAAATATAAGAAGAAACAACATTTCTAGGAGATGGTGGTATTTGATGGTTACACAATTTTAGGAAGGACCTTAAAAGCTCAGCCTGGGTTGACCCAACTTTAGACATTCCTATTCTCTCTATAGAAATGACCAGGAAACTGAAGTACTTGTCTTTCCCCCTTAACCCTCCCTCCCCGGTCCCGCCCCCCCCCCCCCCCCCCCCCCCCCCCCCCCCCCCCCCCCCCCCCCCCCCCCCCCCCCTCTCCAGGCACTGGGATCTGAAGTCTCCAGGTAACACACAGGCTGTAGAATATGGGGGTTTTCTTTGCTATGGCACCATCTTCCCTAAGGAACAACACTTTTCTTTCTTTCTTTCTTTTCTTTCTTTCTTTCTTTCTTTCTTTCTTTCTTTCTTTCTTTCTTTCTTTCAATAAATCTTTATTGTTAAGATTATTACAGTTGTTCCTCTTTTTCCCCCCATAGCTCCACTCCACCTGGTTCCCACCCGCCCCTCTGCCCTTATCTCCCCCCAACCACTGTCCTCATCCTTAGGTGTACAATTTTTGTCCAGTCTCTTCCCGCACACTTCATACCTCTTTCCCCCAGAGAATTGTCAGTCCACTCCCTTTCTATGCTTCTGATTCTACTATATTCATCAGTTTATTCTGTTCATCAGATTTTTAATTCACTTGATTTTTAGATTCACTTGTTGATAGACATGTATTTGTTGTTCATAATTTTTATCTTTTACCTTTTTCTTCCTCTTCTTAAAGAATATCTTTCATCATTTCATATAATACTAGTTTGGTGGTGATGAACTCCTTTAGCTTTTTCTTATCTGTGAAGTTCTTTATCTGTCCTTCAATTCTGAATGATAGCTTTGTTGGGTAGTTGTAATCTTGATTGTAGGTTCTTGCTATTCATCACTTTGAATATTTCTTGCCACTCCCTCTGGCCTGCATAGTTTCTGTTGAGAAATCAGATGACAGTTGTATGGGTTCTCCCTTGTAGGTAACTAACTATTTTTCTCTTGCTGCTTTTAATATTCTCTCTTTGTCTTTTGCTCTTGGGATTTTAATTATGATGTGTCTTGGTGTGGTTCTCTTTGGATACCTTTTGTTTGGGGTTCTGTGTGCTTCCTGTACTTGTAAGTTTATTTCTTTCACCAGGTGGGAGAAGTTTTTGGTCATTATTTCTTCAAATAGGTTTTCAATAACTTGCTCTCTCTCTTCTGCTGGCACCCCCATAATTCAGATGTTGGTATGCTTGAAGTTGTTCTAGAAACTTCTTACACTATCTTCATGTTTTTGGATTTTTTTTTCTTTTTTCTTTTCTGGTTGGGTGTTTATTGCTTCTTCATATTTCAAATCTTTGACTTGATTCTGGAGATCCTCTAGTCTGCTGTTGAATGTCTTTATATTATTCTTTATTTCAGTCATTGTATCCTTAATTTCCAGTTGATCCTTTTTCATATCCTCGAGGGTCTCACTAAATTTATTGGTGGTTTCTAGAAAATTCTTGAAAAACCTTATATCTGTGGTTTTGAACTCTGTATCCAGTTGTTTGCTTTCCTCCATTTCTGTCATTTGTGACCTGTTTCTCTGTCTCCACATTTTGGCTGCCCTGTGATGATAGAGTAGCCTTGTGTGCTAGGTATCCTATCGAGCCCAGTGGCTCAGCCTCCCCAATTACCTGAGGTGGATACCCTTGGTGCACCCCTTTATGGGATGTTTGCACAGTCTTGTAGTTAAGCCTTGATATTGCTGTTGGTATCACTGGGAGGAACTGACCTCCAGGCCAACTGGCTGTGAGGAGCAGGTGTGTCTACAGTGGGAGAACTTCTTTTCTGGAGACACCTTTATGGGAAGGAATTGCTTCAGTGGGGCTTTGTTGCTCACTGAGTGTGCCCCTTGAGTGTGTAGCTTATATATGTGGAGAGTTATAATTTGGTATGGTCTCACACTGACCACTGGGTACATTGGCTTTTGGATCTCCAAGGAGGTACAAATTTAGCCTCTGCCTGAAGCCACCCAGCAGGAGCTACAAAGAGATCTGCAGATTCTTCTTCTTTGTTTGGGGTTTGGAGGTGCCCAGATGGAGCTCCACTGTGAATCAATGCAAGCTGCTGTGAGGCCTTTGGTCTTCTTTTAGATGTTCTGGGTCTCTGACCCAGCTTAAGTTTGTTAGGTAATTTTAGATTGCAAAGGACCAGGCTACTCATATGCAAAAGCCTCTGCGCACAATTTGGGTGTGGTGAGGTCTCAGGGAATGAATAGGATGGAGCAAATGGCTATGGCTGATCCTTAACCCTGCCCTAAGAGGCCCAGGTCTCATTGTCCCTTGGTAATCGCTGAAGCACCTCTAAGTGAAAACTATGCTCGAGTTGTGTCCATTGCCAGCCAGTCCAGTTTCTCCCTGTATGAGTCTTGGTCTCCAGAGTCTCTCTTGGAACTGGAGTTCAGTGCAGTTAGGAGCTTTTGTCTCCCTCCTGATTGAAAAAGAAAACTGTGTCCTCAGTTGCCAGACCTTTCCTGCGAATGCGTGCTTCTGTACCTCTGCCTTTACTTCTGCAGCTCCTGTGAGTCTCAGTGTGCTTTTCTCTTTTTTTCTAGTTGTAGAATTTCCACTCAGCCAACCTTCCTGTAGTTCTGAATGTGTCTGTTTTGTCTTTTAGTTGTAGTTTTGAAGTGGTTGTATGAAGCAGTAATTTCAGGTGTTTACCTATGCCTCCATCTTGGTTTCTCCAACACTTCACTTTTCAGTGTCTCAGTTTCCCTGACAGTAAAATGGTGCATATGCTGTTTTTCAGTTTGACTTGTGCAACATTTGTGAGAAGACTGATCAATCAAGTGTATTGGGCTGAGTAAGATGCATCAGAAGAAAAGACTAAGGTCACTGCACATTCATCGTGTAGGAAATCTCACTGCTTTGTAGGCAGCCCTTGAAAGAATGAATGAAGCCAGGGGCTTAATTATGAGTGACTGTCATTAGGAGCAGTCCCCAAATCCTGGTCTATTGCTTTTGGGAAAATATCTCCTTCCCCCAAGCATCTAGTGACTGGATTTTCACCCCAAGTTCAGGCTAGCTGACCAAGGTCTGTGCTAGTCCTTGCCCAGAATGGAATAGACATAGGCTTTTTGAGAGGCCTGTTGGACAATGAACAAAGGAAAAATGTCTATCTTTTGCCCCATCTCTTGCACACTATTTTTCCATTTTTCTTCTGTCTTACTTTATGCCCTAACCCCACTCTGTCCCTGTTTGCTGCTTTCCTTTCTGCTTCTTTATCTTTTCTTTTCCTTCTCCACAAAGTTTGTGTGTCTGGGCACCCAGGTTGAGGTTGGTTGAGCTCTGCTGCCAGCAGTTAAGGTGGGAAAAGTTGCCAATCCCTGGATTAGAACAATGAACTCTCTTGGTCAAAAATTATAATAATTTTTAGGCCTCAGGACCTCTTTGGGATGGATTTCCTAGGCGAGGTCATCACTACTGACCACTTCGCACACTCTGCCCCCTTTATTTTAGCTGCACATCACTGCCAGCCTGTAGGTAGTTTCTATGGAGCACATCCTCCCTCCTGTTTGCCTTTTCTCTCCAGGAGTTCTTCTGGGAGGTAAAGGTGGGAGGGTTTGATTTTCAGGGTTCCCTGTTTCCTTAGAATAGTTCCCTTCCAGAGAGTCACGACTCTTCCCAGGTGAGAGAACTTATTGTGTTACCTTCTCTGGAGGGTCTAGGAAGCATTGGGGGTGATAGACCATGATGGGTTAATATCGGTCTTTGTGATTCCTCTTGCAGCTCTGACTGCACCCATTGATGAGGCAGGGGTCCATGTACATGCATGGTGGCCATGTCCTAGAAGGGCTTTCCACCTTATATTCTTGTTCCCGCCACTATCCTTTCTGACACAACAGTACATGTTGATTTTAGGCCTTGAAGCTATCTGTGGAGAGCATTGAAATCCTCCAGCCTCAACCTTCATGTCCTTCAAAAATTTTATCTTCTCTTTCCTTTCCATGGTGAGATCCAGATATAGGAGAGAAGAGGTATGATCTCCCCAAGTATTGTTCTGTAAGGAGTCA
This sequence comes from Lasiurus borealis, assembly GCA_004026805.1. Lineage (NCBI taxonomy): Eukaryota > Metazoa > Chordata > Mammalia > Chiroptera > Vespertilionidae > Lasiurus > Lasiurus borealis. The sequence continues at coordinate 51,595 of PVJN01010997.1, forward strand.
GGTGAGATCCAGAAGCAGAGACTCAGAATTTATCAAGTCAGAGTTTAAGGCTGGGTTGTAAATCTACAGAACTAAATTGCAAGCTCCAGGGGCTGACTGTAAACCCCTTGAGGCCAAAGCTGCCTACTGCATTTTTTTGGCAGTAAGTGGGGGGCAGTTACTCTAGCCCATCTGTTGGCTCAGGGCTGGAATTTTACCCATGAATGATGAAATATTTGACTTAGAGACTAAGGTCCTATACAAAGCAAAATTCACTAGGAGCTCAAATAGCTATGAGGAGAGGGGTATGGTTGGTGTGAGAGGAGTGAAGGAGTGTGAGGTTTGGATTATAGACTCCAGTTCTGAAAAGGAGTTGGTAGCAGAGGTCCCTCCTTAAACCGTCAGCCCTGGGGGGCCAGAGGGAGTGGCTGGGACACCTCCCTAGCTACCCACTCCCATTAGGAGGAAAGAGGGAGTGGCAGGAGCACCTGCATTTGCCTCTTGCCCCAGGAGAAAAGGTGAGGCAGAGACACCTGCTGGGACTGCCTCTCTCTCTTGGAAGAAAAAGGGAAGCTGCTGCCAGTCTACCCCAGGGGAGAGGCAGATGGGAACAGGAAGATGCTTGCAGGATTTAAAGAAGGAGGGAGCAGATCTCTGAGTGGTAGATGATTCCTTGGAGAGCCTTATCCAGAATTTTCTAGGCCATTGGAGTTGTCCCTAATTTAGAAGGCTCAGAACCTGGAATAATGCTGTTCTGGAAGGAGGAGTTAGGGCAGAAGAATCCTATCATCCTCGGGGTTGGATTCCGACCTGCTGGAATTTTCCCCCTGGTCTAGCTTGTTCTCTTCCTCCCTCCTCCCATCATTCTTAGAGGGAGAGGGAGCAGCAGAAGCTAGAAGATTTGTTCAGCTTGTCCTGTCTAACATTACCAACCTTTCCAAGGGCAGCGACCCACCTACTTGGGGGAAACCAGGTCACTAGATTGATGGTTTTCCCGGTTCTGCTGTGGGGAGGACAGCCTACTGCTGCCTGCTGGCATCTGTGCTGGTGTTCAATGACCCATCCCAGTGACTTACCCACCTGGGTTTATCAGACCCTGTGATCTGCTGTTCTTTTCATAGGCAAGCTGCCGACTGCTCTTTGGAGTGTGCATGTGTGAGTGTGTGAATTTGATGAAAATGGGAATGTTTTTTCTGGTTCAGAAGTTGAGAACTTGTAATAAACTCCTTTCCACCCCACAACAAGGACTGTGCAGCTAGCCAGCCCCTAATGCCAGTCAAGGAAGAGGGAACAGTTTCCTCCCTAAGTCTATTTTCTTCTTATACCAGTTCCCAATTCACCCTGATAGTTCGGGGTTTTTCAGTGACTCAACCAACACCATAACAGGCCAGCAGGCACAACTCCCTAAGCGATGAGCCTCCTCCCCAAAAGGGTTAGCCAGCTCTCACCTGCCTCGGGGTGGGGTGGGGGGGTGTGGGGGTGTGGGGAGGGAGGAGGAGAGGGAAATGGGGCCTCTGGGTTGGCAGAGTTATAAATATTTGTGATCAAATATTAAATAGGGTATTGAGTTTACCCCCTAGGGCCTAGGCCATACAATGCCCAAATTTTGTTCAATGGCAAGGGAGAGTGAGGACTCCTAAGAGTTTTTACAAGCCAGAACCTTAATAATATTTCACTGTTGGCTTAAAACCATGGGTGTCTAAAAACTCACGTCCCTAGCATAGAAAAAGGAAAGCCTTCTCTTGAAGTTTGTGTTTTAAAATGGTATTATGAACTTCCATGCCAACCCTGGGAAACAGGCTGCCTGATGGGAGGCATCCAGGACAGGAGTAAGTCTGAAGGGACTCAAGAAGTCACAATTGACTCAGGCCAGGAGCAGGCAGTCTCCTCACCTCCCTTATCCTCAGGAGAATCTCAGACATCAAAGAGAACTGCCAGGAGGAGGGAATGAGATCCCTAACTGGGATCAAATACTGGAAGAGGCTCCAGCCAGGTAGCTGAAACTTATCATCTTAGCCATTATCTGATGCTGGCAGAGAGGAGCCAGCTGACTTCCCTGAGAATGACCAGGAGCCATTCCTCATGAGATTCTGGGCATTTATAACCCTGCTGAATATGCACCCGGGCTTTTTGCAAATAATAATCATAACCATGGACAATGGCAGCTGCTATCACCCTAGTCATACTGCTCTTTCTGTCTCCAACCTTGGTTCTGTACCAACACGAGGAAGGAGCAGAATCTTGATGATTCCCCCAAACATATATCTAATGAGATAGTTGCATCAGTTATGGTTTCCAGTTGCGGCTTGAAAGGAATCAAAGCTTCAAGGAAAGGTGTTAATTGAAGTGGCTGCTTTTAGATGCCCAGTGGTCTCCATAGCTTTGGCTGCCCTAGGTTTGTTTGCTCTAGAAGCGTAAGCCTGAACACACCCAGGCCCAGAACAACAAGCTCCAGCCTTCCCTTCTCCTGGCTTTGAGCCACACCCTGGGCTCTGAGGCAACAGAGTGGTTTGGGAGGGCAAACACTCCCTGGTGGTGGTCACAACTTCTCTCTTGGTCCCCCACCCTCACACTCCTGCAGTGGGAAACAAACAGGCACATGGGGGGCTGTGCCTTCTTGAAGATGTTTCCCAAAATCCCAGGTCTTAAAGAAACCCATGATGACGCAACTCTGTGAGGGACACTTCATTCACTGTCGAGGCATTCAGTGTGGAAGCCCAGTCTGGAAGCAGAGCCTGGGGGAAGTTATAGGTGTGCATTCTCTACCTGGGTGTGCTCATTGTGAAGATGGTAAGATGAATTGCCAGGATCCTAGCCCATGGTCAACAAACTGCGGCTCTGTTGACTAATGAATTTGCCGACCACTGTCCTAGACCATCAGAACCCTGACCAGCTCCTCTCCCACCCAACAGAAGGATGGAGAAGCCATTAGGTGCCTGGAGAGGCCTGGCCAATCTCTGTGGCACCTGACCTAAGCAGTCAGGAGAGTGTTAGCTTCCTGAGCTCTAGGTGGGGCTGTTACCAGAATCTCATGCCCAGCATCACACCTGGGGAATGATGTGCCATTTGGTTGAGGGCAAGGGTTTTCAGTCAGGTTTGGGTTCCACTGGGCGAGCTCTGGCAAGTCACTTGACCATAGTCAGTCTCAGTTCCACAACTGAAAGTGAGGTAACAACATCTCATAGGGTTGCTGGGATGGTGAGAGGCGACCATGTAGACCAGCTCTGAACTCAGGGCTTGGCATTTAGTAAGCACTCAATAATTAGTAGCCAAATTATTCTTTTTTTTTGGTTAATCCTCACCCAAGGATTTTTCCATTGTTTTTCAGATAGAGTGGAAAGAAAGGAGGGAGAGGGAGAGAAACATTGATCTGAGAAAGACACATTGAATGGTTGCTTTCTGATCACACCAGACTAGAGACAGGATCAAACCTGTAACCCAGGTGTGTGCCCTGGACCGGGAATTGAACTCGAGACACTTTGCATGGGCTGGTGCTCCAACCACTAAGCAACACTGGCCAGGGCTGTAGCTAAATTCTTTTTTTTTTCCTTTTTTTTAAATTAATTAAATCTTTATTATTCAGATTATTACATTTGTTTCTCTTTTTTCCCCTCCATAGCACCCCTCCACCCAGCTACCACCCTCCCTCTGCCCTTAGCTCCCTCCCATTGATCTCATCCATAGGTGTATGATTTTTGTCGAGTCTCTCTCTGTACACCCTTCACCCCTTTCCCCCTAAGAATTAACAGTCCACTCCCTTTCTGTGCTCCTGATTCTATTATATTCACCAGTTTATTCTGTTGATCAAATTTTTAAGTCACTTAATTTTTAGATTCACTTGTTGATAGCTATGTATTTGTTCATAATTTTTTGTCTTTTACCTCTTTCTTCTTCCTCTTC
>PVJN01010998.1:0-55386 GCA_004026805.1 Lasiurus borealis
AAAAAGACTTGATGATTTGGATGTGGGGTGTTAGAGAAAGAGAAGAATCAAGGAAGACCTCACGATTTGGGGCTGAGCTCCTTTAAGTATGCATTGCCCTCAACCATGATGGAGAAGGCTGGAGGTGAAGTGAGTTTTGGGGTAGAAGGTCAAGAGTCTATTTTGGACATGTTGATTTGAAACATCAAAGTGGAGATGGGGAGGAGGCAGCTGGAGAGATAAGTCTGGAGTTTGGAGAAGGGTCTGGTCTAGACATATGCTTTTGGGAATCATGACAAAGAGATGGTATTCAAAGACTGCCTGAGATCACCTAGGGTTCAAGTGTTGATAGAAAAGACTGAAGAACCAAGCACTAAACCCCAAGGTATCACACCATTATGAGGTTGATACAAGGAAAGAAAGCAGTAAAGAACACTGAAAAGCAGCAGTCAGTGTGGTAAATTATGGTATTTTTTTTCTCTGGAAGCAAAAGGAAGAAAGGACATTAATTAGGATGTAGTGAACAATGTACCAATACTGCTGATAGATCAGGTAAGATGAGGGCAGAAATGTGACCTTTGGATTTAGCAACATGGACTCCTGGGTGACCTTAATGAAATCGGTTTCCTTGGAGCTGTGGGATGGAAAACCTAGTTAGAGCTGATTTAAAGGAGAATGGGAGGGATACAATTCACAGTAGTGATTAAAGGCAACTCTATTTTTCTAATTTCGTGACAAAGGAGCCAAAGAAATGATGGGGAAGAAGTGGAGTCAAGAAGAGATTTTTTTCCTTAAACATGGGAAAAACAATACAATGTTTCTATGCTGATTAGGTACTATCAGAGAAGGAGAATCCAAAGTATGGTAACTATTATTTTACAATAACGTAAGAAGGAAAATCTAAACTCCACTTACTAGGAAATTGGCATCCTTGTCTATAATTATCCTAGGTTTATAATATACAGATAACATAAAAACTCTAATTAAGTTAAAGTAACTACCTATAAAACTTTTTGATGTTTAATTGAACAATTTTATTTGCCACTTTAGAATTTAGAAGAACCTTTTCTTTTGTGATAAATTGTATGACCCAATTCTTTAAAAAGAGCTGAGCTGACACCTTTTGGCACATGTAGGAGTTGACCAACGGCTACATAGATGGGTAGAGCAACAGGTTGATGTTTCTCTCCCGAACTCTCTCTCTAAAACAAACAAATATAATTTTTTTAAAAGAAGCTGAGCCGCTGCCTAATTTTCCTCTTTATTAAATTTTCTTATAACAGCCGAAACCAGTTTGGCTCAGTGGATAGAACATCACCCTGCGGACTGAAGAGTCCCAGGTTCCATTCCAGTCGGGGGCATGTATCTTGGTTGCAGGCACATACCCAGTAGAGGGTGTGCAGAAGGTAGCTGATCGATGTTTCTCTCTCATGGATATTTCTAACCCTCTATCTCTTTCCCTTCATCTCTAAAAAAAATCAACAAAATATATTAAATTTTTTTTTCTTATAATAGAAGCCCTTGATATTATTTCACTGATCATAGAACTATGATCATTAGCCTTATTTACCAGTAATTTTATCATCAACAAAGTGGTGATAATTCTTCCCTTGGAAAAATGTTTCTGTATGTTAAGGCCAAAACCAATTTCTCCACTTTGTCCTCCTCTCTCCCTTCTTAGTTTCTTCACAACAAGCACAGTCAGAAGAAATACAATCTATCAGAAAACAAACTAGTTGTCAACTTCCAAGTTTCCACTTAGTACTTAGTTGACACCTCTCAGAGGGCTTTGTAATTGGAAAGCCAAAGTAACAGAAAAAGTTATTAAGTTCTAGCTGAGATATTTCACAAGAAGTTTCCAAACATCTCTGTGGAATTAAGACCAACATTTGATAATTGGATTTTCCAGCCTGTTGGTGTCTCCCTAAACTCAGTCCTTGAATAAATGGACAAATTGAGCTTTGTTTCTCAATTAATTAATATTTAAATTAAAACATTTCTTAATATATAAGAGTACCTTGTATAAGACAAAGCTGAGGGTTGCCTTAGCATGTTTGAGAAGGTTCATTCAATAAAACCTAAATCCTGGCCAGTATCGCTCAGCTGGAGCATAGTATGGTATCTGAAAGGTCAAGGGTTCCATTTTTGGTCAGAACACATACCTAGGTTGCAGGTTTGGTCCCTGGTTGGGATGCATACAAGAGGCAACCAGTTGGTCTCTCTCTCTCTCTCTCTCTCTCTCTCTCTCTCTCTCTCTCTCCCTCTCCTTTTCCCTCTTCCTCTCTCCTCTCTCCCTCTTTCCCTCTCTTTCTCCCTCTCTCTTTCCCCCACCTTTTCTCTCTCCCCCTTTCCTCTCTCTAAAAATCAATAAACATATCCTCAGGTGAGGATTTAACAAAAATCTTAAAACAAGTAGGTGGATTAGATGCTTCTGGACATTTCCTTGAACCATTGATTTTGTTGTGGTTGCTATTAACACAGCAAAAGCTCAGAATCCTTCCCTGGACACGGTGGACAATACTCATTGCTCCAAGAGGCACTCATATAAGTATGAAATTACTAGCCTCTGCATTTTCTTTTCAGTTATCTAGTGTCACAGACTAAAAGTTGTGTTTTTATTTTATAGCCAGATTCTATGAGGCAAAGTAAAGGCGTGGTCAAGATGTTTACAATATTCTCGTGGGTTTTGATCCTACTCAATTACATGCACCTGAACTCTGTCAAACCCACATCACTCAGGCATGTGGGATCACATGTTTGGACCATAGCTTACAACTATAGCTATTGCTTAAGCTTACAACTACAGCTGTTGTCTATAATTGTGTTGGGAGGGCTCTGCCCTCCAAGCTTGGACTTGTATGTGGCCGTGAGAAGACTGTGCCCTCTTATTAGTCTGTCCAAACCCTGTAGCCGTTCTCCGTAATCTGGGACACATGATAAGATGCACCAGCCACAGGTTTATTTCTCATCAAATATAATTACCATATGTCCTCTGAGATAGTCAACCATTCCTGCTACTATACTCTGCCCTTCTCACTGTTTCTGTTGCCAGCCTATGAAGGTGGTTCTTGAAAAGGTTCTGAAGATATCTTAGATGCAGCATCCACCACCAATGACCCTTTCTCTCTTTTTAATGGTGGCCTGAGTGGCATAACTGTGTGTGTCATTTTTAGGATTCAGAGAGGGACAGAATAGCATGAATGGTTAGAGAGGATATTGGGATTAAGATAGGATGGAATGGTTGGGGTAAGTTGAGGTTCTTCCAGATGCAGATAGAGTGTGGCTGCAGGGTGATTAGGTTTGGAGGCAACTCACGGGTATCATGTAGGCTGCGTGGTCAAAGAGTTAAGGAAGCAGAAGAAAATACTCTAAATTCTCCAAGTAATGCTCCCACTAGCGGCTCGGCTGCACTAATTAAAATGACATCAAGGACCTCTGAGTGCCAGAGGTGTGTGCTCACTTTTTCCCTCTCTCCACGCTGGCCTGCAGATGGCGAAAACAGGTGTGAGGTCAGCCATTTCCTCTTTCATCTGGGCGGTGGTATCAGTTGGTCAGGGTATCTCATTTCTCTAACATTTGCTGAAGCTATTACTACTTCCCTTCATTCTTCTGTCAGAGTGCTTAAGGAGCGTTTTGAGAAATATATGGGCCTAGAGAGTAAAATGGTTCTCTTTGTTATTCATAACAAATCCTAGGAGTCCTCCCATATTCCCACAGATCCACAAATCACTTGCCAGTGGCATCCAGATTGACATTATCTAAATTTGTCCGCTAAATTTGTCCGCTATCATTCCAGAAGCCTTTCTACTGTCTGAGGAACTTAGGGGGAATATAATGAAATTTAAGCCTGGGATTTGCTAAAAAAAAAAAATAATAATAATAATAAAAAATAACACTGATAATATTATACTAGTCTTGTTTTTCTCAAACTTTTACCTCATCTATTTAATATGGCTCTTGCTGAGAAACTTTTGAGTGTAGCTTATTTTCCTCAAATGTCTGGTAATTGTGGTTCATTTATATTTTTGAATGAAGACTGAGGATGGTTAAAGTGAACAGATGCTTTCTGTCTTCTTCCCCAGCACACCTTTCCCTGACAGGGGCAGCCATGATGCCTCTGTGTCAATGCCCAGGCTTCCGTTTGTGATGTGAAAGCAGGAAATGGAAAAGTGGGCTCGGTTTCTTGCCCCTTGTCCTCTGTCCCAGACCGGGAACTTAGCTCTATCTATACCAATCATTCCTGATTTTAAAATATATATTTGTTTAAAAATATATATTTTTTATTGATTTAAATAATATTTTTTTTTATTGATTTCAGAGAGGAAAGGAGAGGGAGAGAGAGAGAGAAACATCAGTGATGAGAGAGAATCCTTGATCAGCTGCCTCCTGCACGCCCCATACTGGGAATCAAGCCCACAACCCATACATGTGCCCTGATTAGGAATCGAACCATGTGACCTCTTGGTTCATAGGTTGACATTCAACCACTGAGTCATGCTAGCTTTGACAGTATTTTTAGAAGACATTCCTGAACAACATATAAACTTTAGGACAAGAAAGACCTTGTCTTTTGTCCTCACTGATTTGAGTCTATTTTCAAGTAGTTGACATTCACCAGATAAAATGAACTCTGACCAAGTTTTATCTAAAGTTTTACATATGTCTCCTTTTCCCCCAATTGAGCCCCTCCACCACCCCAGAGGCAGTGGGGTGTCTGGTTGGCTCCCTTCCCAGCCTAGACAAACCCCCACCACCCCAGTGTCTGTGTCCATTGGTGATGCTAAAATGCATGCATATAATTCCTTTGGTTTCTCTCCAATCCCCCCGCCCAATCTCCTACCATTTGTCTCTAAAACAAGAATACATTGATCTAGAGTTTGTTTTTAATCCTCATTTGAGAATATATTTTATTGATTTTTAGAGAGAGAGGAAGGAGGAGGAGGAGAGAGAGAAACATCAATGTGAGAGAGAAACATGGATCGGTTGCCTCTCATATGTGCCTTGACTATGGATCAAACCCAGAACCTAGGTATGTGCCCTGACTGGAAATCAAACCCACCACTTTTATTGTTGGGACGATGCACCAACCAACTGAGCCACCTGGCCAAGGCTTCTTGTTTTTAGTTTTAACACATATAATGGTAACCTTAAAAGAAGTTCACAAATTACAAAAATCAATACTCTAAGACCCAACACAGTCATTTCCCAGGAAGAAACTTTATTTTATGTTTCTTATGAATGCAAATTTTAGTAACAATTCTGTTGAAGTTAGTTTTCTAGGATTGTTATCAAAGTATTATTTCAACTACTCAAGATAAAACACATTATCAGAATATGATATTTCAAAATGTCACAAGTGAGAAACCACTCCACAAAAGGTAACACATTTGTTTAATTTCACTAATTACAAGTGAACTGGTGGATAAGTCATGATTTTAGTTGTGTATGATATTTCTATTAAGACATCCAAGTTACAGGGATGATCAGAAATGGGTATGGCAGGAGAAACCAAAATGGCAGCATAGGTGAACACCTAAACTGCTGCCTCACACAACAATTTCAAAACTACAGCTAAAAAACAGAACAGACATCATCCAGAACCACTGGAAAGTTGGCTGAGTGGAAATTCTACAACTAGAAGGAAAGAGAGGGGCTCACAGAGACTCACAGGAGCTGCAAAGAGTTGAGGTATAGAGACACACACTTAGAGAGGATTGGTGGCAGGGTGCCTGGTTGGCTTCCTCTAGCGGGAGGGAGACAGAAACTCCCGACTGCACTGAACCCCAGTTCTGACTGCACTGAACTTCAATTCTGGGTGAGATTCATATGGGGGTAGTCTGGACTGTCGTGAAAAGGGAGGAGTACATGAAAACTTAGGGGAACCACGAAAGGCAGAAGTCTGGAGGCATACGAGCATAAGTGCGCAGAGAGGGCTGCAGCGATTACCGAGGGACACTGAGATCCAGGGGCTGCGTAGGGCGGGGCTGATGGAAATCCAAGTCTGTCTGCTCAGCCCTGAGACTCCACCCTATCCAAGCTGAACACGGAGGCTTTTGCAGTTTTGCAAGTCTTGTATCATAAAGCTGACTCTAGCACAGTTCTCCCTGCATAGACACAGCTGTTCCTCACAACCAATTGGCTTGGAGGTCAATTCCTCCCAATGATACCAAAAACAATCAAGACTTAACTACAACAAGGCTGTATACAGAGTTCACAAAGGGGTGCACCAAGATTGTCCACCTCAGGTAACTGGGTGGACAGTTAATTAAACATACACTGACTGAAATAAAAACTTTTAGAGACCTAACAGCAGACTAGAGGATTGCAAGAATCAAGTCAAAGATTTGAAATACAAAGAAGCAAAAAAAACCACTCAACCACAATAGCAAAAAGGAAAAGGAATCCAAAAATGCGAAGATAGTGTAAAGAGCCTCTGGGACAACTTCAAGCGTACCAACATCAGAATTATGGGAGTGCCAGAAGAAGAGCAAGAGCAAGAAACTAAAAACCTATTTGAAGAAATAATGACTGAAAACTTCCCCACCTGGTGAAAGAAATAGATTTATAAGTCCAGGAAGTGCACAGAACCCCAAACAAAAGGAATCCAAAGAGGACCACACCAAAACATATCATAATTAAAATACCAAGAGCAAAAGATAATATTAAAAACAGCAAGAGAAAAACAGTTAGTTACCTACAAGGGAGCACCCACATGATTGTCAACTGATTTCTCAACAGAAACTATGCAGGCCAGATGGAAGTAGCAAGAAATATTCTAAGTGATGAATAGCAAGAACCTACAACCAAGATTACTCTACCCAGCAAAGCTATCATTCAGAATTGAAGGGCAGATAAAGAGTTTCACAGTTAAGAAAAAGTTAAAGGAGTTCATCAACACCAAACCAGTATTATATGAAATACTGAAAGATACTCTTTAAAAAGAGGAAGAAGAAGAAAAAGGTAAAGATAAAAATAAGGAACAACAAATACATATCTATCAACAAGTGAATCTAAAAATCAAGTGAATTAAAAATCTGATGAACAAAATAAACTGGTGAATATAATAGAATCAGGGGCATAGAAAGGGAGTAAATGGACCGACAATTCTCAGGGAGAGAGGGGTGAGAAGGGGGCAGGGAGAGACTGGACAAAAATCATACGCCTATGGATGAGGTCAATGTGTGTGTGTGGGGGGGGTGGGTAAGAGCAGAGGGAGGGGTGGGAGTCGGGTGGAGGGAAGCTATGGATGGAAAATGAGGAACAGTTGTAATAATCTGAACAATAAAGATTTACTAAATTAAAAAAAATAATGGGAAACTCAAAAAAAAAAAAAAGGAAAATAAAAAAAATGGGTATAGCTATGGAGAGATTCCAAGTGAATCAGTGTGTCACTTCTGAGGGCCCATTGGGCCCACCAATCCTATTCCACAAACTTAAAACAACAAAATCTCTTAACTCATGGTGTGGTTTTCATTCATGGGTGGTTCATGAGCACTGAGAACTAAATGTATCTCGGGAAGAAATTCAGAGGATGTGTTGAGAGATAAGTAGGAGAGTACATCTATAGATGAAGATCTTGACTATTTTAAGTAAAGGAACACTGTTAGGGAATAGCATTTCATGGCCAGTGATCAACAGGGTTGGAGAGAGCTAGTACTTTCTGGGAGAAGGAACTTTTCTTGAAAGCTTTAGTATTTTATTGTGAGTTGGGAACAGATAGAAACCAATCCCTGAAGACAAGTTAAATGTTTTCAGGTGAATTTGCACAGTGAAATAGTAACTCTAAATAACCAAAATTTGCAAAACTATTTTTTTCTATTATATGAATGCAATCTGTTGTGGCCTGACAATTATAGCTGTAGGTCTAGTAATTAGATGAATGACTCAGATCCACCCCAATATGGTCACTCAGTAGAATTATTGGTTCAAACCAGAAATGAAACAAACATATTTGTTTCATAATAAAAAATAAAATAAAATATTTCCTGGGTTATATGTCGAGGCTCCAAAGAGAAGAGATGGCAGCCCTAAAGATAGGGAAAACAGAGCCTTCTTTCATATATTTTCCTTTCTCTTTGTCATAGAAACATGACAAAGGGAAAGGGATGTACATAGAGTTTTAAAACTGGAAAAGGCTACCAAACTCCTTCATTTCTACAGACTTCTGAGGCCAAATGATTTGCCTGAGGTTCAACAGTAACCTGGTATCCAGTCTGCTTTATTAATCGATGGGCGATTTAGTGTTCTCTGCTCTAATTCCTACTTGTTGCAACTTAGAAATATTTATTGAATTCACATCTTTTAGGCTCTGAGACTGGCCAAGATGAGCAATTCTTAGTTTGCCTGGCCACATAAGCTAAAATCCTGCCAGTTTTTCTGGGCAACACATAACAGTTGGGTTACATCAGGTAGGTCCTGGTGAAGAGATGATTAATAGTTTCAAAGTCTGAAAAAAAAACAAAGCTAAGCCTTCCCCCTCCTTCATGTCTCATAATAGCCATTTCTTGTGTGATGTCCTATTTGACTTCTCGCTTTCAAGGAAGTCAAACTCCCCTCTGGCTATATCAGGAAACACGAAATTGGATTGAGCCAACATGCGGCTGATTTTGTGATTTCCAACCAAGATCATCCCTTTGCCATCGGTTGAATCTTTAGGATGAAGGGCTGTATAAAAGTGGGAAGCTCAGTGTTGAAATGGATGAGTTGATGTTTGTGGAGCATCTTACACAATGTCATCTCTGCATTTAGCATCAGACAAGCCTTCCAGAAAGTATAGATTGTTTTGATATCACTGGGGATTCGGATATACTGGTACCTCTCTTCCTTCTTGTGGAGGGGTAGAAGGGATGATTAGTTTACTAGTAATGCTAGCTCCTCTTGGGAGATGAAATCTTGCCCCATGAAATGTCACCTGCACAATAGTTAGGTAAGCTAGCTTGTGTGTGTCAAGGGGTTAGAATTCATGTCCAAGAAACCAGACTTTTATAAGTCCCCTTACCACTGAATAGAGTTAGCTTACAAAACTGTTTGCTTATACTCTTTTGAGATTTGGCCCTGCTTATTTGCCGTTAGATGGGACTTTTCAAGCAGTTCATAGTCCTCCTGTATGTTGGGGAGGCTTTGCCTCGTGTCTTGGGTGATCTTTTGGACTTGAACATCAGTCCTATTCTTTGGAGAAACCCTCTGGCCCCGGTAGGCCTGAGCCTGGCGTTTAAATATGCCAAACTTACTGAGCAGGATAAATACGTCCCGCTGGAAGGTCTTGGTGAAAATGGCATAGAGGAACGGGTTGGCACAGGAGTTAAGCGGATAAAAGAGAACCAGTAGGATTTTGGAGTTGGTCACCGTGATCAGAGGCTTGTTCATCAGAGCCGACAGGGCATAAAACGAGATGGGGGCCATGCACATAAAGTCAGTGAAGATCAACACAGCCATCCTTTTGGCAATTTTGGTGTCTTTGTCCCCTGGGTTGTACTGGGGATTTCGGACGGTGATGTAAATCTTCACGTAACAGAAGCAAACGATGATGAAGGCAACGATGTTGAGCAACAGGACAAGGATAATATACGCCAGGGCAAGAGGGGTCTCGGTGTCCATGGGCAGGCAGATGCTAACTTTGGCGTAGCTGCTGATTCCCACCAGAGGGAGCAGGGCGAGCAGGAAGCAGCAAACCCAGCCCCCCACCATGATGGCATACGCATGCCTGAGTCGGATTTTCCGATCCAGGCGCATGGCGAAGGTGATGGCATACCAGCGCTCCAGGGTGATGACCGTCAGCGTGTACACGGACAGCTCGCTCGCGAAGACGGTGAAGAAACCCGCCGTGTTGCATCCGGGGCCCGTCTGCCAGTCGATGGCATGGTTGTAGTACTCGGAATGAGTGTACAGGTCTACGGAGGCAATGAGGAGTAGGTACATCCCCATGCAGAAGTCCGCAAAGGCCAGGTTGCACATGAGAAAGCGCGGGACAGTCAGCTTGTAGTGGCTGGTGAGGAGAATGACCAGGACGAAGACATTGCCCAGGAGAGCCAGCAGACTCACAAACCACACCACGATTCTCAGGAATTTGTAGCCCATGATGTCTTCACAGGGGTTGAACTCATCGGACTTGGGGGTACACACCATGTCTTCATTGCCCCCGCACACTATGTAGTCATAATGGTTATCAAAGGCCTGGAGTGTCTCCTCCTGGGGGTTTTTGAGCTTCTGGCCAAACCCAATGATCTCATCTTCTTGCTCTTCAAAGAAGACATAATAATGCGACTGGGTATCCTGGAACTTGTTTTCCCTGTACCCAGCGCTGTGGTCGCCTGCGTCCTCTTCATATTCCTGGTAGAAGGGGCCAGTCAAAGCGTTCACAGACCTTCTCTGCCGCAGGCTCCGAATGCTGCTGTCGTTACACATTAAGGAGTCAAGGATTCTGCAAGGCAACAGAAGTAAGTCAGTGCTTGCTGAAAACCACGAATGGGCCCTACAACATGTAGCCGAAAAGATTCTACATGACCTGGTTAGGCCCATCTCTCTTATTTCATTTCCTATTACCCTTCCAAAACTGTGCTCCAGTGACTCTGGCCCTTATTTCTCCTCTGCAACCAGTTCAAGATCAGCAGTGAGAGAAAAAGCATGGATGCTGGAGCCAGTCTGCCTAGGTTAAGACCTGGCTTCACTATTTTCTAGCTGTTTCACCTTGGGCAGGTCTATGAAACTTGGTTTATCAAATTTCAAAAACAGAATCATGAAATTACCTATTTCATATCTTTTTAAAGCTCTTATACAGCATCTGGAACATGGTTGGTGTCGGAGACCAAATATTGTTCTCACTAGGTGGATGTAATTGTTCTCACTAGGTGGATGTAAAAGGAAGGCCAGAAGGCTGGCCAACCTTAATTGCTCTGAAAGGTCAGAGCTGATTACTCACTGTTTAGTTGAAACTATCTGTTTGTATCATGTTAATTTCTGTTTTTTCCTGCCTAAAGGCTAGGGGTGTGTCCCAAAGCCTTAATAAAAGGGAGAAAAAGGCCAGAGCAAATGGCAGTCCTTCCCACTAGAGGAAGGCTCCCGCCTGGCCCCCCAATATCACCAAATTAATGCTTTCTGGTCTCCCATTTCGTTTGCATGCGGCCTCCTTCAGAACCCGAACCCTGACCCGGGAACCCTGAACCACGTGGGACGTGGAAAGAGGTTCCCACAGGTTGGTGCTGGATATGTGTCGCTTATTGTTATTATTCCTATTCAGAGCTTTACAACACCATGTTCCCTCTTCCTGAAACACTCATGACTGCTTCTACTCATTATACAACTGTCCTTTTGTTCCTGATCTCTTTATTTGTATTTATTAAAAAAAAATATTTTTGTTGATTTCAGAGAGGAAGGGAGAGGGAGATAGAAACATCAATGATGAGAGCATGGAAACCTGACCTCCTGGTTCCTAGGTCAGTGATCAACCACTGAACCATGATGGCTGGGCTGTCCTGATCTTAGATAAATTTTCCTGAGCTTGTGCGTATTTCCTTCATGGCATTATCAGATAGCTTACTTGTTTGCTTGTTTATTTTCTGACTTCCCCTACTGGAATGTAAATAAAATATTCTTGTCAGTCCTATGCATTGAACAAATGAATAAATGGACAGTATTATGCAGGCATGCTTGTGGGAGTAAGACTTAGTTTATTGTTAGCCCATCAGTCTGACCTCAAAAGAGATTCTTTAACTTGCTGAGCAGATGTTGACTCACCTCTTGGGTTAAAATGCCAATGGGCTGTCTATTCCAACCTGTTTGGAGGTTAACAGGAGAGCTGGACCCTGCCCTTATGCAGTTCATTAGCCTCCCACCCATCCCTGGCCACATGGCATCAGTATAGAAGCTGCTATCAGCATCCCCAGACCCCACTCCTAGTTTTCTGTAGATGTGATGTGCATCATTGACCTTGGCACAGCTGCTTAACTTTCCCATTTGCTTCTGCCCACTACTCAATCCCTAATTATTTCCCAATGCAAGTATGAATGCAGAATGTCAACCAATAGATATTTAGAGACAGAGAACACACTATACTAATAAATGACAGCAGTGTTAGGAAAATGGGATTGCATGAGTCATGAAGGGGGAAATAATGCAGAGTAGAAGGGTAGGTGAGGACACGATTCAGAGAAAGCATGGAGAGAAAAAGACTATCCATCTCCCAGTCGGTGTTTCTCAGTGGTTAGTGTCAACCTATGAACCAGGAGGTCACGGGTTTGATTACCAATCAGGGCACATGCCTGGGTTTCGGGCTCGATCCCCAGTAGGAGATGTGCAGCAAGCAGCCGATCAATGATTGTGTCTCATCATTGATGTTTCTATTTCTCTCTCCCTCTCCCTTCTCTGAAATAAATAATAAAAAAAAAGAGACCATTCCTCCTTTTCAGCCTGATCATAAAATAATACACATTGAGAGCTTTAATATTCCAGGTTATTGTGATAGGTGTTTTCTATTAAGTTTCTCAAAACCTTTATGAGTGATGGCATTATGATCTCCGTTCACAGAGGCTCAGGGAGGTTAAGTAAGTAGGCTGAGATAAAACAGTTAGGAAGTGGCAGAGATGGGGTACAAATCCAGCTGATTCAAAAGTGCCCACATATGTCAACAGTAAGCTGTGACCTTTCCAAAGCCCTAACTGACCAGGTAAAACAGTTGTTTGTGTTTCTATGTTTGTCCTCAGAATTGTGGCATCTGATGCATGTTGCATCTGGAGGCCGTGCAGTATGATCTTGATAAGATTTCTACATGATCTGGTCATTCATCTCCCAGGTCATCTCCTAGTCCCCTCCTCTCCCCTGCTGTGTTCCATTGACCTTGGCCTTATTTTTGTATCCACCTTGAGTCTGTTGCGTCCCATGGATTTCATGTTTCTTGTGGATGCTTCCAGTTCTTTCCACATGGTTTTCAAACCACACAAATTAATACAACTTTCCCCCAGGCCTTTTGTTGCTTATTCCAGACACGGACCACTTACCCTCTGATTTTCTTCTGATTCTTGAAAGCACAGCAGTGGCTCGGATAGGAAAGGTCAGCCCGTGCCAGGTGGAGGAAACTCAAGGAAATCGGAAGTTTCTTGAGAGTCCAAGTGTTTCTTGCTATCAGTTCCTTGAGGTGTTCCAGGCCTTTGGAAGGCAGAGCAGTGACACTGGTGTAAGAGACGTCCCTGGGGGCGGGGGGAGGAGAAAACAGAGTAATACAGAGAGGTGGCGAGCACCCAGAGCCTCTAACTCAGCGTTTCTCAACCTGTGGGTTGCGACCCCTTTGGGGGTCCATCGACCCCATCACAGGGGTTGCCTAAGACCATCAGAAAACACAGATATTTACAGTGCGATTCACAACAGTAGCAAAATTACTGTTAGGAAGTAGTAAAGAAAATAATTTTATGGTTGGGGGTCACCACAACATGGGGAATTGTATTAAAGGGTCCTGGCATTAGGAAGGTTGAGAACCACTGCTCTAACTCTTGGCCAGAAAGTGAAAGAAGCCTGAGATTAAGGTAGAAATCACAGGCTCCTTTCTGCTACCGAATATACACTCTGAGGTCTTTACAGACAGTCACTGGTCTAAGAAAGGATATCAGGCCTCTAAGAGATAGGTGACAAGGTTCTCCCATTTTTATTGCTTGGACTTCTGGTATCCATCAATATAACAACCGTTAGCAGACATTTTATTTTATCCGTTGCAACACATACAAACTCTTAGAGTCAGAGACAGACAGCAATTCTACTCTGGAAACCTATACCTATAGCTACTAAAAGGTTTCAAGAGGCAAGAGAAATATATTTGAACAGGCTCAAAGGGGCCTAAATTGCTCTCAGTCTCTGTGGGGAATTGGGTTTTGGGTTGAATGAACTGCTCAAAAAGATGGATCAAGACCAGTATCAGGAAAATCTCCTGAAGATGCAGAACTTGGAAGCCAAACCAGGTGCATGGTGAATTCAGGAGATGAGAGAGAGAAATATTATGGTTGCCTCCTGTACACACCCCAACTGGGGATCAAACCCACAACCTAGGCATGTGCCCTGACCAGGAACCAAGCCTGCCACCTTTGGTGTGTGGGACAATGCTCCAATCAGCTCAGCCACTGGCCAGGGCTCTTTTATCATTTTTTTTTTACAATTACATTGTAAGATATTTAATATAATTGTAGTGTCTGATTCGCAGGTGAATTCCAATATTTGCAACTTCTCCCTCCACATCATTGTAACTGGACTTTGCTGGGGTTTATGTTCTCGGGGTTCAAGGCTGTGAGAACTGCTCAGTTTTCATAAATACAAAGCTTCATGCATTTACTTCATTCTCACCACAACAGTGATTCTCAGAGAAGGGGGCCACCTTTGCTACTTTGTTTTGTATTTAATTTAAAAATTCTATAATTCGGTATTTCCAAAATCTCGCCTGGTAGTAAGAATTAACTGTGGTACTTATTATTGTCTGATTCCCAGGAAATTTTTAACATTAAGCAAGTGCATTTGGGAAAAAACTGGCATAATCAACTAACTTTTCAGGTAGTGAGAGTGTTGAGGGATATGGGAGTCAGCCTTATAAACACAATTATGAAGTAAATGCAGCTGGACCTTGCTCTCTGGCCTAACTGTCCTTCTGATGAGTGTCTTTCTTTTCTTTCTTCCTTCCTTCCTTCCTTCCTTCCTTCCTTCCTTCCTTCCTTCCTTCCTTCCTTCCTTCCTTCCTTTCTTTCTTCCTTTCTTTACATATTTTATTTATTTTTTTTACAGAGAGGAAGGGAGAGGGATAGAAAGTCAGAAACATTGATGAGAGAGAGACATCGATCAGCCGCCTCCTGCACACCCCCTACTGGAGTTGTGCCCGCAAGCAAGGTACATGCCCTCGACCAGAATCGAACCTGGGACCTTTCAGTCCGCAGGCCGACGCTCTATCCACTGAGCCAAACCGGTCTTGGCACATGTCTTTCTTTTGTTCATGCTACCTCCAAGGTGAAGCCATCATTCTGCCTCTAGTTTTCTGGAAGCAACTTACGTGTTTCATTATCCAGTGTTGGATACACTGTCTGTGCGTGTTCATTTCAAAGAGTTGATCCTTCCAAGAAATGTGTTTGTATTTTATTAGATTTTTAAAAATTTTATTTTCTCTTTATGTTTCCATTACAGTTTACGTTCACTGTCATTCTGCATTAGTTGCAGGTGGACAGCAGAGTAGTTAGAAAATGATGTGTTTTACAGAGTGGCCCCCCGATGTTTCAATTACCCACCTGGCCCCCCACACAGTTATCATGATATGATTGGCTATATTCCCTCTGCTGTAATCTACATCTCTGTGACTATTCTGTAAACTACCAATTTGTACTTTTTAACGGCTTCGCCTTTTTCACTCATCCTCCAAATCCCCCTCTCCTCTTACAACTGTCCATTTGTTCTCTGTATTAATATTTCTTGAGAAAGCACTTTCAGAACCACTCCAGTTACTGCGTGACAAAACATCCCCAGAGTGAAGTGGCATCAAACAAGAAGCCTTTTATTCTAAGAGTAGTTTTTGTGGGTCAGGGACTTGAGTAGGGCATGCCAAGATGGATTTGTCTCTGCTCCGTGATGTCTGGTGCTCAGCTGGGAAGACTTGATGGCTGGCAACTCCATGGCTGGGGGTCACCTGCATGTCCAGTGTCAGCACTTGGATGATTCAAAGATGAGGTCATCTGAGATGATACTGTGGCCTCTCCATGTGGCTTAGTTTCTCACACCATGGTGGCCAGCTTCTGAGAGGGAGCATCTGGAGAGAGCGTTCTGATGACTGGTGGATTCAAGGGCAGGAGACACAGAACCCGTCGCTCAGTGTCAGGAGTGTCAAAAGAATTTGATGCCTAATTTTAGAACTGCCATAGTGGTCTAAGTGGCAGGGATATCATTGAGGCAGATATTTGGTGGAAACTGGTAACTCACCGATCTACAAATCAGTGCTCCCAGTTCAGCCCCCACCCTGGACCAGTGTCAGAAGCACCTGTGGTACAGACGCCTAAGCTACCCAAGGCCAACAGAACTATAATTCTGATGGCATGATCCAGGGATCTGCATATTTAAAATGCTCTAGATCATTCAGAGTCTCATCTTGAATTCTCAGCATTTTGATGAAAGGGATGGATACTAAAGTTAAGACAAAGAAATAGGGCATGTTGTGTCCAAAGACTCAGCAAACCAAGGGTGGAGCCATAACTGTCATTGGAGTTTAGAGTCCTAATATTCCATGTCCTACAAACTTTTCTCTAGCCTTTTTTTTCTTTTCCTTTTCTTTCTTTTTCTTCTTTCTCTTTCTCTACCCTTTATCCTCAGGTCTCTGGAGTCTTTGAACACAGATCCAGGCACAGCAACCCTTGAGAGACTCGTTTTGGAATCTGGGAAAGAGGAATTGATTTTGTGGTCTGAGTGTCTGCAATGAGTGTATTCTGGGTGCTTCTAGTTGGATCCCAGTGAGGATGCCCGGGAAGGCACAGAAAAAGCAGGTAATGGAAAACGTGTATAAACCTTATGACAGGAGCAACTGTCATGTACTGGGTCCTTGGCATATAGGAGTGTCCAATGAATGCTAATTCCAGCCTTGCCTCAATTTAGTTTGCTGGGCTCAAGGGAGAAACAAGAAACCCGGCAAATACAGCCCGAGCCAAGATACTGACTTGCATATCCAACTGCTGGTCTGACCTGGATCCCTCACAGTCATCTCCAACTTACCAGGCCTGTCTCCAACTTTGGATCTCCTCACCCTCATCCATCCTGCTCCTTCTCTACTTAACTGGCCAAAGGCCTGTAGATTTGAACTCCAAAAGACCCTTGAACCCATGTATTTGCATCTCCAGTGTAAGCTCGCTAATTAAATTAACATCATTTCTTGTTGCTGTAGCTTTCTGATTCACCCTTAATCTTTCCCAATCCATTCTCCACGCAGCAGCTGGAATAGTCATAACACAGCAGGTGAGAAAGTTCACGTTGCTGGTCAGAAACTTGCAGTGACTTCCCGTTATGCCACAAAGAACATCTGCTCTTTCTACAGTGCCCCTGAAGGTCTTGTAGATTTGGCCCTTGCCTTCCTCTCCAACCTCATCTCGGGGGCCTAAGGCCACTTACAGCCCCAATTGGAACCTGTCTGAAGTCATGTTCCTCCCCATTGGCATGAGCTACTTGATGGAGCTCTGCATATCCATTACGCCTGTTGCTGCAAAAGTGCTCCTGAGGTGCTGTCCTCTGCTGACCTCCTGAGATGCTCTCCTCTGCTGTCCTCTGTTCCGCTCTTGCTACTTTGGCACTTACAGAGTCAGGTAAAGGGAACAATTGAGTTTCCCCTCTTTTTGGATTTAACCTCCTTTGCAGAGATCTGTTGGTGTTTTTTTTTTAAATATGTTTTTATTGATTTCAGAGAGAGGGATAGAAACATCAGTGATGAGAGAGAATCTGATTGGCTGCCTCCTGCATGCCCCACACTGGGGATTGAGCCCACAACCCTGGCAGAGTGGCCTGACCTGGAATGAAACCATGACTTCCTGGTTCATGGGTTCATGTTCAGCCCCTGAGCCATGCCGGCTGCGTGAGATCTGCAGTTTTAATCAGACAGTCTGGTGTATCAGAAAGGAAGGCTCCCAGCAGACGTAGCACAGCCTGCCACTCAAAGTAGCCCAGTGGAATGATTCTTTCCTCCAAGCCTAAGGGTATTTCTTTATTTCTTAAGTTCTGTCCACTCTCTTCCAGGGTTTGTATCCCCTCTCTTGCCCTTGCCATAAATATTTACAGTAAAATGCAATTGGGCTACCCCTCCACCCCACCCCAGATCAGATGTCAGCTCAACTGTTTATATGTCTACAGTCTCATGGTTCTCATTACTACCACCTTAGTTTAGGTCTGAATTGCATTTCATCTGAATTTTGCAAAAATTTCTTGACTGGTCTCCCAGAAAGTCTACTAATCCCGCTTTCAGACTTGGAACAAAATGTTCTTTCTAAAACTTGAACCTCATTATATTGCTCCCTAGTTTAAAGCCCACGGTTCCTCAGATGTCTACAGAATGAAGTTCAAGCTTCTTAGAAGAGGAACCTCCCTTTTCCCACATTTGTTTATCTCAGTTTCAATCTTTCATGAGAAGCAATCAATGATTGTTGGTGGCACATTCATGCTTAAGAGTGAGGCACCGTAAAGCAGATTGGGGGCTTGTCCATGCGCAGACTTTGCTCTAGGACAGTTGTGTAGGGAGCTGGCCATTGTGCTGTTGGACCTAAAATATCAATGTGGAGGTCTTTTTGTTTTAGGGTTATTCAACTTCTTCAGAAGAGAGACCTCAAATCTCAGCCTAGAGGAGGTGTCCTTGGCTGTTGCAGGCATTTTGTGTGACTGAGGTAGAGGATTAACATTTCCAGTTATAGACCTTCAATAAATTCTTCTGTTTTAGTCCCATGTCTAACTCTTGCCCCATGCCACTCCTATCACCTCTAAACCCCATCCTCCTCAGAGATTCTGCAGGACAAGGCAGCTGCCTCTGTATGCTCTTATGAGTATTCCAAGTTTCCCCTTCCTTGACCTCTAGGTTTTCTGTAGCTCTCTATACTATTGATGTGCCTCCCCTGCCTCTTTGTCCTTATGGATTTATGTATATTAAATTTAATTTTCCATCTTTTTTAGGGAGATTCAGGAGGCATAAGAAATAAAATAATGAATGCATTATCTTTGACTTTTTTTCTATAATAATTACCAGTTTTATTCCTCTGGCTAAGATATGCAGAGGTGATTAGGTTTATATTTTAAGTAGAGGCCCAGTGCACAGAATTCATGCATGGGTAAGGTCCCTAAGCCTGGCTGGCAATCAGGGCTAATCTGTGGGATGACTGGTGGGGCGATAAGGGGGCTCCTGCTGGTACCTTCCTTGGCTGGCCTGGGGCCTTCAGGTTGGGAGCAACTCCTGCATTGAGCATCTGTCTCCTGGTGGTCAGTGCATGTGATAGCAACTGGTCATTCCACTGGTTGTTCTGCCGTTCGGTCGATTTGCATATTAGGCTTTTATTATATAGGATAATTATCTCATCAAGAGTTTAGGCATCCCCATTGCCCTTATAAGCTGATTGCAAATTATTTGATTCTCTTATTAAAAAATTTCACTCTGTTTGTGACATGTGCTCACTAAATATACATATAAGCAAAAATAAAGTGCCTATCAATGAGTTTAATGAACTGCTCATTAAGCACAATTAAGTTTTTGATGTGTGTATGTATCCACACAAACTTTTACCCTACATATGTGAGCTGTTACTGAACATGCTGCTTTGTAACTTGCTATATTTTACTTTACAATATGGAATAAACATTGTATTTATCATTATCATCATTATTATTTGCTGCAAAAAGCTTTATTGTTTCCATTTGGCCCAATACAAGGGAGAAGGCTCCAGGGTGGTTAAAAGAGTAACTAGTGATTTCAGGGAGAGGCTCAGGCAAAAAGCAGACACCAGGGAGATGCAGAGGGGCCCCTCAAAGGCTCTGGGAGGCTCCTAGCTGTGCTTGAGGGTGAGCCTTTGAAGAGACGCTAGCCCAGCCCAACCTGTGCAGGTGAGTCAGGAGTCTCCCATCTTCCTGATGAGTTTCACCTGCTCATCCAGGAAGTGGTTCTCCAGGAAGCTGCTGAGATGGGCATCTGTTTGGGCAGAACACAGGGCATGCAGCTCCACAGGGGCCTAGTTCAGGTTCTTCTCCATGACCATGGAGCTTCCGTGGTGTCTTGGGTTTCACCCTACTCCTCCTGGGAAGGCTTGGAAGAGAAGGCGGCCACCAGGCTGCTTTTGCATCTTTAAGAGAAGCTGGGCTCCCGCGAGCTTCTGCTCTACCAGCTTGTGGAAGAAGTGGCCCAGGCCCTCCAGAGCTGCATCATCATGGTGGAAATGGAAGCGCAGGGAGAGGTAGGTGCGGGAGGCCCGCAGATGCTGGGTGATGGGGCTGTTGACAGCAGCCTCCACTTGGGGAACGATTCTGATGAATTTGGGAGCTCATGGTTGTTCAGCAATAAGGAGTTAAGGTAGAAAAAAAACAAAACAAAAACAAAAGAGATGTTGCCTGGTCTCAGAGGCTGAGAATGGCCGAGGTGGTGACTAGAGAGGAGGCTGGTGGGTGGTCGAAGGCTGGGTGGGCATCCCTTGGTTTGTTCCATTCAAATACTGTTGAAGCAAGAGACAGATCTGTGGGACCATCCAGGGCACCCCGGAATAGACATATTTTTATGCATTTGGGTGAAATTTCCCAATTGAAAAACAGACCTGGAGAAGGAGTCAAAATACAACATGCTGGCAACAAGGAAACTACCTAAAACAAAATTCCACCAGATGATTAAACGTGAAAAAAAACGAAAGTGAAAGTTACCTCAAAAAATGTGAGTAGAAAGAAAGCAGGGGCTAGATTTTACTACCCTACCAAAAGAGAGAGAGAGAGACAGAGAGAGAGAGAGAGAGAGAGAGAGAGAGAGAGAGAGAGAGAGAGAGAGATAGTGATAGTTCAGGCTTAAAGCATTCAGGATAAGGATCATTGCGTGAATGTCTTTGCTTCAAAGGGATCACCACAAACTTGTTTCTTACTCTTATTTTTTCCCTAAGCTTTCTGCCTCCTGTGGTACCTCTTCTGAACGATAGTCTTCCTGGGTCGTTGGCATGTGCTTCTCCTTCATCTTCTTCACAAGACTTTTGCATGCTGAGTACTTTTCTGTTATTTCCTTTTGGAACAAATTAATTTTGAAAGAATCTGGGGCAGTTCTCTGCTTCTCCAGCCATAGGGAGCTGCTCCAGGCAGCAGGCCTGGACTACATGCTGTCATCTTCAACTTTGAATTACTTCACTTAACATAGAAGACTGCAGAGCTTAGAACAAACACTTGCTGAGAACTGAGCCACTCTCCAGAGCCCGCCAACTCTGGGATTGTTGGAGGAAGAGCCTCAGCTATAGAAATCCTAAAATTCAATAGGGCAGGATCATTTTAAATGATCTGAAGCTGTATTTTTTTCTCATTCATCTAAATTTTTGGACCACTTTGAATCCAGAATTTCTTTTTCCTTTCTTTTTTTTAAAATTTATTTTATTGCTTTCATACAGAGAGGAAGGGAGAGGGATAGAGAGTTAGAAACATCGATGGGAGCGAGACATCGATCAGCTGCCTCCTGCACGCCCCCTACTGGGGATGTGCCCGCAACCAAGGTACTACATGCCCTTGACCAGAATCGAACCTGGGACCTTTCAGTCTGCAGGCAGACGCTCTATCCACTGAGCCAAACTGGTTTCAGCTGAATTCAGAATTTCTTATTAGTGTACCTGCTTTTATGAAATAATATCTTCAAAATGTAGTTAAATTTTGTTTTCAGAATAAACCAAAGAAGAGTCACTATCAGCAGTGAAGGAATTTTGAATTTGTGGATGTAACCACGTGGATGGAAACCTACAAGCTGGAGGGCCTCCCCCTCTCCTATTGACTCTGGCACTTTGCACAGAGTTCATTACGTGGTGGGCACTAAGCTTCATGAGAATCTGTCTCTAGCAGGTATTTGCTCACAAAACTGCATGCAGCAGAACCAGCCTGGCAGACACTTTGAAGTCTAATTGTCTAGGTCATGGGAAAACCATCTCAAGTTCAGTGTCCAATGACCCCACAAGGACCCGAATTTAGAGAGAGGGAGCCCTATAGGGTTACATACAAGGCAAGAAAGTCACCCAATTTTATGATGCTAGAAAACAAAAAAGAGTCAACTGATATTTGATGTCACAGAAAGAACAAATTGCTTCTCCGAAGCAATTATGTACAGGAGCATCTCCAAACATGAGAACAATTTCATTTTTCCCCATTTTTTTTGTCATCATTATTTAACATTAACCTTTGACGGATTTAATTGCAAATGAAATAAGCACTAGGTGGCTTGCCAGTGTTTCTGCAGCAATGTAAGCGTCTGTTGCGCTTGCCTGTAATGAATGTGGGTTTTCTAAAGGTCACTGTGTAGAAGCTGATCATTATAAATGTGTGGCCACATCTGTAAGTTGATAGATGAAATGCCTCTAAGAGCAGAAAGAAGATGAATTTACTGATTAAAAGGCCGTTTAATAAATTATTAATACTACATTAACAATAACTTAAGTGTAGGGAGCGGTTATAGGGTTAAGCCTGGGACTGACCTGCTGGCAAAGCCACAAACCAGTCCCAGCTTACAGGGCACAATTAAGCTTGATCTTGTGATTTCCTAGACCTTTCCTGGGTAGCTAATGGGCTGTGGGAGGTGCAGCAAGTGCTGCCAAAACAAGTGAAATTTACAAGAACATTGCAAATTACCTTGTTTACCTCTAACTATAAAAGAAAGCATCGGCTTGCAGTCTGGATCTGTTCTGTGGTCAAGCACAGAAGATCCACCTACACCCAGCTTATTCTGTCTGTCTGTCTTTTCTTCATCCTTCGCCAGCCCTCCCTCAGGCTCGCCAAAACCTTGGCTGTACTGGCCCAGCTCACTTAAAGGTGTAAGACCTGTATGTTCAAGGCAGTGAGCTTACCTAATGATTTGTTTAAAAGAATTTAAAAACACAATATGCCTTCGTTCAATAAGTATTCATTGCTTTCTATGTTTTAGGCATAATTCTAGATTCTTGTGCTATAGCAGTAAACTAAAATGCAGATATTCCTGTTCTCATGCTTACATTCTATAAAGGAGAATTTATTTTATTTTATTTTCTAAAATATATTTTATTGATTTTTTACAGAGAGGAAGGGAGAGGGATAGAGAGAGAGATCGATCAGCCCTCCTGCATGCCCCCCACTGGGGAAGTGCCCACAACCAGGATACATGCCCTTGACCTGAATCAAACCTGGGACCCCTCAGTCCTCAGGTCGACGCTCTATCCACTGAGCAAAACCAGTTTTGGCAAGGAGAGAGAATTTTTCTTTTAAAAAAAGAGCAAAACTTGGAGAATGTTAGCTGACAACCGTTAGTATCACGGGGAAGAGAATTATAGAGAAGAAGAAAGGAAGAGCTCAGAAGTATGGTCATAATTAGAGATGATGGAGGCTGTTAAGGAAGGCCTCACTGAGGAGATAGTTAAGCAAGGGTCTGAAGGAGGTGAACAAGAGAGCCTTGCTGATATTTGGGGAAGAGCATTGCGAGCAGAGACACCAGCCAGTGCAAAGGCCCTGAGGTGAGAATGCACCTCGGAGTGTCTGAGCATGCAAGGAGGCCAGAGTGGCTGGAGCTGAGTCAGTAGTCTTGAGGGAGGGGGTTTGAGGATTTAGGAAATGTGTGAGAAGAAGTAATGGGGGGCCATATCATGTGTGTCTTGTAGGTCATCAAAAGTACTTTGTCCTTTCATCAGAGTGAGATCCCAAGCCTTCAAAGGAATGGTACAAACTAATTTTAAAAGGATCTATGTGGTTATTGCTTTGAAAGTAAACCACAGACTATGCTGCCATTAAAAAGAAGGGAGTCTTACCATTTGCAGCAACCTGGTTGGAACTGGAGAGCCTCATGCTTAGTGAAATAAGCCAGTCAATGAAGGAGAGGCATCACATGATCTCACTCATTTGTGGATAATAAAAAACATTATAAACTGATGAACAAAAGGATAGATACAGAGGCAGTAAAGCTTCAAACAGACTGTGAAATTAACAGCAGGAAGATTAAAGATAGGTGAGGTAGATAAGAGATCAATCAAAGGACTTGTATGCATGCATATAAGCATAACCAATGAACATAGACACTGGGGGGTTGGGGTATGCCTGGGAGGGAGGGGGGCAATGGGGAGATATGTATACAAAATTAATTTAAAAAAAGCAAAAAAAAAGAAAGTAAACCACAGAGAGCAAAGAGTGGAAACAAAGATACCAACAATAGAGAGGGTGATGTCTTGGACAAGAGTGATAGCAGTGGAGACGCTGAAAATGGTTGATGTTTGCATAGCTTTAAAAGATAGAGCCAATGGGGTTTCCTCATGGCTTAGATATAGAACCCTCAGGAGTTCTAAACAACAACTTTCCTGTTTTTCTCATATTGGTGGCTATGGAAGTAAAAGGGTATGAAAGAAAGAGAGAAGTTAAGAATGACTCCAGGATTTCAGGTCTGCAACTAAAAGGGCGGAGTGGTCGTTTCCTGAGATGGGGAAGGCCGCAGGCAAGGCAGGTTTGGAAGGAATGATCCCGGATTCAGTTTCAGACAGAGCAGATTTGAGACATCTAAATGCATGGTCAAGTAGGCAGTGAATTGAAAAGTCTGGGATTTGGGAGAGTTGTCTGAATTAGAGATTTCTATTTGGGTAGCATAGGCATTAGGCCAGTGGTTCTCAACCTGTGGGTCCCGACCCCTTTGGGGTCAAACGGCACTTTCACAGGGGTCGCCTAAGACCATCAGAAAACACTGGTATTTACATTATAATTCATAACAATAGCAAAATTACAGTTATGAAGTATGGTTGGGGGTCACCACAATATGAGGAACCGTATTAAAGGGTGGCAGCATTAGAAAGGTTGAGAACCACTGATTAGGCAGACAGAGGACTGGAGAAGATCACCACGGAAGTGAAGGGAGATAGAGATGAAAAGAAGGCCAGTGCTCTGCAGAACTTCTATTTTTTTTAAAAAATATATTTTATTGATTTTTCACAGAGAGGAAGGGAGAGGGATAGAAAGTCAGAAACATCGATGAGAGAGAGACATTGATCAGCCGCCTCCTGCACGCCCCCTACTGGAGTTGTGCCCGCAAGCAAGGTACCTGCCCCCGACTGGAATCGAACCTGGGACCTTTCAGTCTGCAGACTGACTCTCTATCCACTGAACCAAACCGGTCTCGGCAGAACTTCTATTTTTAAAAGTAAAAAACTTTTGAGGATGACACTAGTTGTACTTTCAGTTAATTGAAGAATTGCTAAGGTTTGTATGACCTTGAGGATCTTTGCAATAGCTCCATTATCTCTCCCACCAAAAGCCAGCCCCCTCGTTGGAAAATGCTCTGCAAATTTCTCAGGAGTTCTAAACAACAACCTTCCTGTTTTTCTCATATTGGTGGCTATGCAGTAAAAGATGTTACTGATCAATTAACTTGAGCTGTCGACACAACTTCTCTGGTCTGAAGATTCCTTAGGACTAGGCTGACCATCCTCTGGTTCCCAGCAAGAAGCCATTATGCAGACAATTCTGGAAAGATCATTGTCGGTTCTTTCTCTTCAAATTCTTCTTTGATCTCCCTAGAAGCTCTCATAGACTCCACAAAATGGTCTCAGGCCCTCTCCTCGGCTGGGCCTCTGACGACGTGTGACCAAGGAAGGACAATCTGCTTTGGTTGCCTCCTCAGCAACTCAGCTCCTTGGCATAGTCTGGCTGGTGCCAAAGGAGAATTATCTCTGTAATTCACTTCACAGTCCCTGAGCAGAGCAGCCTTGCAGACAAACCTCCTCTGCTTCTCACCCCTAGGAGGTTCCCTTCCTTCCAAGAGAGCTGCTCTGAAGGCTTGGCCCAGCAAACACAGGAAGGAAGACAAGGAACTCCAGGTATTACGTCTTCAGGCTCGATTTCGATTTCCGGTCCACTCAGGGAGGCCCAATGCCTGCCAAATAGCCGGGAGGCCCAAAGAAGGCCCGAGGCCGTGACTGGGACAGAGGCACCCAGGACTAGGGAGGGCAGAGGCGAAGGAAAGAAAGCATGGGGGTGAGTTGAAGAGAGCCACACGCTGTAACAGGTTATGCAACCGTAACTAATATATCCATGGTAACTCTTCAGTGGGTCAGCCCACCTGCTGAGCCAGGTCATATTCCTCACAATATGATTTCAGCACAACATACTTCGAAACACTCTTCTTCAGCCCAGATTATGTTTTCCTTTTCTTTTTCCCAATTACAGTTTATATTACATTCATTTCAGGTGCACAGCTTAGTGATTAGTTATTAAGATAACTTATGAAGTGATTCTCCTGATAAACCTAATACCCACCTGACATCATACGTAGTTATTACAATATTATTGACTATATTTCCTATGCTCTTTATCCCTGTGACTATTTTGGAACTGCCAGTTTCTCTCTGTCTCTGTCTCTGTTTCTCTCTGAGTTCTTTGAACACATTCTATGTTTTCCTTAGACTTACCTTTTTTCTTTCTCTTATAATTCTCTCTCTGTTGTCACTCTACCCCTCATCTGAAGACCATCTCAAATATCAACCCCCTAAATGAGGCCTTTGCTGGTTACCTTAATAAAAAATGATAATCTTGATGCTCTAATGTCTCTTTTTACATTAAATTCACAGTGCAGTTACTTATTCCCATTTTCTCCCAAATATGATTGTAACCTATTTAAAAGCAGAGGTTGTGTCTTACCCTTCTAACTCTCTTGGCATTCAGTAGGTGCTCAGTAAAATGCCTGTAGAAAAAGTGAGTAAGTGCACACCTTGCACGGGTTTGTTTCAGATTAGCCATTTCTTCTTAGGGAAGAGAAAAGGGAGAGAGGATGGGGAGAGCTAGGAGTTATGACTAAAACTGATGTTATTTAGGCCGAAATTTTTACCCAGGATCACAACTTAATAATAAAAAGAGAAGACAACACGATTTTTAAAATGGTTAAAGTATTTGAACAAACATTTACAAAAGAAAATATATACATGGCTAATAAGTACAAGAAATGCTCAACATCAGTAATAATCAGGGAACACAAAGTATAACGACAGTGAGAGACCACTTTATACCCATTAAATGGCTAGAATAAAGAAGATGGATAATGCAACCTGCAACTCTTAGATCCCACTGGTGAGAACAGGAAACAAGACAACCATTCTGGGCAAGTTTGCAGTATTTCCTACAAAGTTAAATATACATGTATCCTGTGACCTAACAATTTTACTCTTAGATTTTTACACTAGAAAAATAATAATCTATGTAGGGAGGTGTCTATGGGATGATGTGGCATGAGGAAATTTTCTGGATGAAGAAAATCTTTTAAGCCTTTACTGAGATAGAGTGGCATAGTTTTGGTAAAACTCATTAAATTTTATACTTGAGAAATGTGCATGCTATTGTATATAAATTGTACTTCAATAAAAATTAAGCAACCTAGAAAGTCTTATATTCAATACTCTTGTGCACTTTAAGAATTCCCAAAACAACCCTGCTATATTTGTTCAGCCATTTAACACTATGATCTTGTGATGATCATTGAGTCAGAAAGAAAAACATATGAGGGATGATTTTTTTCTGTACACCAAGGTGGCAGAGACATGACCCTCAGATTTTCAAATTATTAGTGTAATCAGTGCAAAGAACAATGGTTAATTTTGAAGTTCATTTTTTATTGGTACATGTAATGCCAACTCAAGGATATTATAACAGACTAGAGGCTCGGTGCACGAAATTCATGCACAGGGGTGTGTGTCTCTCAGCCCAGCCTACACCCTCTTCAATCTGGGACCCTTCAAAGATGTCCAATTACCTATTTAAGATTGGGCCTAAATGGGCAGTCAGACATCCCTATCACAATCCATGACTACTGGCTCCCAACTGCTCACCTGCCTGCCTTCCTGATTTGCCGCTAACTGCTTCTGCCTTCCAGCCTAATTATCCCCCCCCAAACTCTCCTGTGACAGCTTGATTTATGCCTAACTGCTCCCCTGCCAGCCTGTTTTCCCCTAACTGCCCTCCCCTGTAGCCCTGGTCACCCCTAACTGCCCTCCCCTACAGACCTGGTCACCCCAACTGCCCTCCTCTTCAGGCCTGATCACCCCCAACTGCCCTCCCCTGCAGGCCTGGTCCCCTACAATTGCTCTTCCCTGCAGGCGCGGTTGCCTCCAACTTCCCTCCTCTGCCAATCTGGTCACCTCTAACTGCTTTATCCTGCAGGCTTGATTGCTCCCAACTGCCCTCCCTTGCAGGCTTGGTCCCTCCCAACGGCCATCATGTGTCCACATGATGGCAGTCATCTTGTATGTTGGAGTGATGGTCAATTTGCATAGTACTCTTTTATTAGCTAGGATAGAGGCTGGTGCATGGGTGGTGGCCAGCTGGTTTGCCTTGAAGGGTGTCCCAGATCAGAGTGGGGATTCCCTTGGGGAGTGGGGCAGCCTGGGCAAGGGGCCTGTGGTGGTTTGCAGGCCAGCCATGCCCCCTATCCCCCTCCTCCCCAGCGACCCAAGTGGAGGCCCTGGTATCTGGGATTTATTTATCTTCTAAATTAAAACTTTGTAGCCTCGAGCAAAGGCCAGAGCCAGCCAGGGTGAGTGGGAAGCTTGTCTTCCTCCATCTCCGGGGAAACTCAAGACTCCTGCTCGCTCTGTGGCCACAGCCACCTCAGTTGGGTTAATTTGCCTACTTGCTCCTGATTGGCTAGCGAGTGTGGTTTGTGGGGTTAGCAGAGGTGTGGTCAATTTGCATGTTTCTTTTAAAAAAAATATATTTTATTGATTTTTTACAGAGAGGAAAGGAGAGAGATAGAAAGTCAGAAACATCAATGAAAGAGAGACATCAACCAGCTGCCTCTTGCACGCCCCACAGTGGAGATGTGCCCACAAGCAAGGCACATGCTCCTGACCGGAATTGAACCTGGGACCTTTCAGTCTGCAAGCCGACGCTCTATCCACTGAGCCAAACCGGTCTCAGCATGTTTCTCTTTTAATAGTGTAGATTTTCCCTTCTTATGAAATGGTTGTAATAGTAAGGGGAACTGTAATAATATAGTCATTTTTAACTGTAAATTAATCATATTAGTGTGGGTTATGTAATTTAGACCTTAGTGAACTCTGGTTATTATAGAAAGCATTGCATTTCAGGGTTTATAATCCTTTGGGATTATAAATACCAAGAGTGCTCTCAAAATAAGATTAAGAGAAAAGAAGATAGTAAAAAATAGTAAGTATAAAAATAGAAAATGAGATTTCATATCTTGATTAAAAATCAATAAATAAGAGTCTTATTAAATAAAACTAAGAAGGCTTTTTTTAAAAAAAGTACCAAAGATTGGAGAATAGATCTTACTTTAGCTGTGGCATCTATTTAAAATTAGATTCTTTTCTAATTTAACTTTGGCAAAAGGTGGTAAACTAAGTGGGCAAGTTTGTTTTTGTCAACTTCAGAGATGACTGTATTCTGTCATAATTACCTTTAGGAGGCAGAAATACCTACGCCATTCAGTTCTCCTTTTAGATGAAGTTTAAGCTTTTCCAAGTTTGGCTTTTACATCAAATCCCAACTTAATCATGGTTATTGATTTTCAGTTTAAATTTATCAAATATTTATTGAGTACTTGATTTCTTTTGAAATAAGGAATTACAAAAAGTATATAAGAATCCATTTTTTCTAGGATCTTAAAGTCTAGTCTTGAGGAGGAAGTATGTGGAAAATAAAGCAACGAAGATTTTGACAAAAGTTCAACACAAGAATTAAAGTGATGTTACTTTAGTGAATACTTAGTTAAATGACTTTTAAGAAAACTGTGCTTGGAATTTGAAGAATGTGACTGGGCTTACCTTTGTTCATTTCTACCTTTCCTTCTACTGGCCTCTCAGATGCTGCCACCCCCATTGTCCTCTCTTCCTATACTGGTGGCTTTTTTTTCTTAATTTAATTTTTATTTTTATTAAAATTACGCATGAGCCCACTTTTTATTTTTATTCTCACCTGAAGATATATTTATTGATTTGTAAAGATAGATAAACAGATAGATGGATAGCTAAGATAAACATCAATTGGTTGCCTCCAGTATGTGCAAGAATTGAAGTCACAACCTATGCATGTGCCCTGATTGGGAATCGAACCTGTAACCTTTTGGTGTCCAGGGTGATGCTCTAAATAACTGAGCCACTGGCCAGGACTAGACCTATTTTTTAAAAAGCAAATTACACTGGAAACTTGATAACCCCCACAGCAAGCCTCTGTGTCGCGTTTCCCTACATTCTGCTTTTTGAAGAAGCAACCACTCTTACTTAAGATATTTTTTCTATAATTGGAAATACTTCTCCATGTATTGGCTTTTGATTCACCCACTGACTCTCTACCATGAAGATGAGGATTTAGCTTTCCTCACCCTATACCCGACACCCCCTCTACTCTCTTGAAATAGTCTTGAGGACATATTTAGATAAATCCATATTCAGTATTTTAGTTATTACAATTCTACGTATTGTAATTTAATTTCCTTTTCATGTAACTCTTATGATTCTTCATGAGATGTCTCTCTTTTTTATTAACATGTCTTGGTTTGAGTGGACCTCTTGCTGAGTCTTGCCACATGCTCTAAAGTTGTGTAAAACACCTCTCAAACCAGGTTTTTTATTTTATTTTAATTAAATCTTTATTATTCAGATTATTACATTTGTTTCTCCTTTTTCCCCCTCCATAGCTCCCCTCCACCCGGCTCTCACCCTTCCCTCTACCCTTACCTCCCTCCCGTTGACCTCATCCATAGGTGTATGATTTTTGTCCAGTCTCTCCCTGTACACCCCTCACCCCTTCCCCCTGAGAATTATCAGTCCACTCCCTTTCTGTGCTCCTGATCCTATTATATTCACTAGTTTATTCTGTTGATCAAATTTTTAATTCCCTTAATTTTAAGATTCACTTGTTGATAGATACGTATTTGTTGTTCACAGTTTTTTATCTTTTACCTTTTTCTTCTTCCTCTTCTAAAAGAGTACCTTTCAGCATTTCATATAATACTGGTTTGGAGTTGATGAACTCCTTTAGCTTTTTCTTATCTGTGAAGCTCTTTATTTGCCCCTCAATTCTGAATGATAGCTTTGCTGGATAGATTATTCTTGGTTGTAGGTTCTTGTTATTCATCACTTTGAATATTTCTTGCCACTCCCGTCTGGCCTGCATCATATCTGTTGAGAAATCAGCTGACGGTCATATGGGTGCTCTCTTGGAGGTAATGAACTGTTTTTCTCTTGCTGCTTTTAATATTCTCTCTTTATCTTTTGCTCTTGGTATTTTAATTATGATGTGTCTTGGTGTGGTCCTCTTTGGATTCCTTTTATATGGGGTTCTGTGTGCTTCTTGGACTTGTAACTCCATTTCTTTTACCAGATGTGGGAAGTTTTCAGTCATTATTTCTTTAAGTAGGTTTTCAGTATCTTGCTCTCTCACTTCTTCTGGCACCCGCATAATTCTGATGTTGGTACGCTTGAAGCTGTCCCAGAGGCTCCTTACATTATCTTCACATTTTTGGATTCTTTTCTCTTCTTGCTTTTCCAGTTGAGTGTTTTCTGATTCTTTATATTTCAAATTTTTGACTTGATTCTTGCCTTCCTCTAGTCTGCTATTAGGTCTCTGTATAATATTTTTTATTTCAGTCAGTGTATGTTTAGTTTCCAGCTGGTCCTTTTCCATCTCTAGTTGGTTCTTTTTTATCTCCTCTTGAGTCTCGCTAACTATCCAATTTTTCTAGGATATTCTTGAAAAACCTTATAAGCATGGTTTTGAATTCTATATCCAGTCATTTGTTTTCCTCCATTTCTTTTGTTTGTGATCCCTTCCCTTGTCTTGACATTTTCACTATGCTGGGAAACTTCTGTGTTGGATTCAGCCTTATGATACCAGACTTGAAAAATTGCAGAAGCCTCTCTGTTGAGCTTGGGATGGGTGAAGTCTCAAGGCTTAAGGGACCACCTTGCCTTCCAGTTGGCTGCGCCCTCCATGGCCCCTAAATCTCACGTGACTGGGTAATTGCTGGAGCGGTCCTTGTGCGCATGCACTCTCTTGCAGTACCTCTAGACTGCTGCCCCTCCGGTTCCCCTGAGCTCCAGGACCATATGAGTCTGGGTCCCCAGGGTTTCACCCGAAACTGGGGTTTAGTGGAGTTAGAAGTGGCATAGTTGGGAGGGTCTGTCTCCTGCCCACTCGTGAAAGCCAGCGGCACAATCAGCAGTCGGTCCTCTGCGTTCAGTGCCACACGCACCGCCAGACTTCTGATCTTTTTCAACTCCCCTAAATTTCCATGCATTTCTCCCTTTTCACAGTCCAAACTCCCCCCATATGAGTGTCGGCTGGATCTGGGGTTTAGTGTCGTATGATAAGGTGTTCAATGCCGTTGAGAGTCTCCGTCTCCCTCCTGCCAGAGAAAGCCAGCCAGGTTCTCCATACCTCAGCTTTTTGCAGCTCCTTTGGGTCTCTATGAGCCCCTCTCTTTCCTTCTAGTTGTAGAATTTCCACTCAGCCTGCTTTCCTGTGGTTTTGGATGATGTCCATTCTGTCTTTTAGTTGTAGTTTTGAAATTGTTGTGCAAGGCAGCAGTGTAGGTGTTTACTTATGCTGCCATCTTGGATTCTCCCTCAAACCAGGTTTTCATACGGTCAGTCTTGTCAGATAATCTATCAACCCCTTTTTATTCTAGAACATTCTTTAGGTATCCTCCATCCCCTAGCTCTGATATGGATGCCTTAATCTCAAGATTCCCAGGCTCTGCCTTTTGGGCCATCCTGGGAATTACATTTGTTTTTCTCCTGTGTTGAATGCTGCTTCTGAATTCCTCCTTTTTCTCCTTCTTCAGGGAACCAAGAGGGAAGGCCAGTGGTGATTTGGAGACTCTTATCTGCTAGACCAGCACTGCTGAAGCTGTGGTTCCCTTTGGCTGTTTCTCTGAGTCTTTGATAAGGTCGAAGCTTGCACCGGAATGTAGTCAACTACTTCACTGTTCAGTTTGAGCAACTTTGTTTTCATGGGAAGATTTAAATGCAGGTTACACTTTAATGTCTGACATTCACCATTTTCACCAGGAAAAATCACATAACATGGAAATGTTTTAAAATACCTATTGTAAAGGCTCTTTCCAAATCACAAATTTCTTCAGAAAAGTAACAACCTTTCTCATTCATTGGTGAAATGCCACCTTTATCTTAAAGGAGTAGTTAAAGATATCTTTTAAAAATATCTTTTAGGCTCTAGCTGGGTGGCTCAGTTGGTTGGAGTATCATCCTGTACACCAAAGGAGTCTACAGGTTAGATTCTCAGTCAGGGCAAATACCTGGGTTTGAGTCACTTTCTCTCCCCCTCCAAAAATCAATAAAAACATAATCTTCAGTGAAGATTAAAAAATATATATAGCTCTCAGGTTAAAAAAAATCACAGAAAAGGTCAACAAGTATTTTTTCACTTGTCTTTTTGTAAAAAGAAGAATGCATAAAACGTTTTAAAGTATTTGCCATGAATTTACAACAAATCTCCATGTAATACAGACTTTCAGGGTCACTCTGCCCTCTTTCATAGAACCTATGCACTAAAAGAATAAGGCCATAAATCCAAGTAAGTAGCTGCATTTAATCCAAAAGTGAAGTAGAATTATTAAAAGTGAGACTGAGAATAAGTCTTTGACACTGTGGATCACTCACTGTTTTCTTGGATGCATCCATTCCCTACTTATCACTTGAGGGCTAGGGGTCATCCTATATAATAAAACCCTAATATGCAAATCGACCGAATGGCAGAACAACCCATGCCATGAGTGGTGACTATAACGTGCACTGCCCCCTGAGAGGGAGGTGACCAGTTTGGTGGTGGCAGTGGGAGGGTGGTGGGA
Source organism: Lasiurus borealis (assembly GCA_004026805.1). Taxonomy (NCBI): domain Eukaryota; kingdom Metazoa; phylum Chordata; class Mammalia; order Chiroptera; family Vespertilionidae; genus Lasiurus; species Lasiurus borealis. The sequence goes on from PVJN01010998.1 coordinate 33,494, forward strand.
AGTATGGAACCAACAGGTGGATGCCAGTGGGAGGTCTCCCAAATTGCCCCGCCTGCCAGTTACCCCACAAATGGCCCTGATCGCCAGCCAGGCCTAGAGAACCTACCTTATATATTGGGAACACTCTCTTAGATTTAAAAATTAAAACCTGGCAAGGCTGCTCTAACACTGAAAAAACAGGATGATGCAATGATGACATGCATGGACTCTGGCTTGCATTTTTGTGGTCAGCCCTGATTCTGACACTTATAACTGTGTGACAAAGCCAATTAACTTCTCTCTGCTTCAGTTTTTCCACCCATAAGATAGGGAAAATGGTACTACTGCCTCAGAAGTAGTACACATATAATGTGCTACTTTTTATAATCGGGGCAAAAAAATTTAGCTGCCCATACAACAGCAAAATGCCTTTCACCTGTATGAAAAGTATGGTCACTGGTACATTCAGGGTCCTGAATTGCAAGAGGGATGTCCGACTACTGGTTTAGGCCTGAGGGGTCCCAGATTTTAAGATGGCGCAGGCCAGGCTGAGGGATGTCTCCCCCAATCCCCACCCCTGCCCTGGAGCACAAATTTTGTGCACCGGGTCTCTAGTCTTACCTAACAAAAGAGAAACATGCAAATTAATCATCACTCTGCTACACCCCCAGCCAATCATAGCGAGTATGCAAATTAACCCAACAAAGATGGAGATTAATTTGCATATGCAGGTGCAGAGCAGTGTGAAGCCTGCTGTGAGGGGAAGGGGGCAGCAGAGGGAGCTATTGGAGTGGTGCTGCAGATAGGAGCGAGGACTTGCCAGTTCCTGACAGGAACAGGGACATGCTGGTTCCCAGGTGACTGGGGAGCAGGGACTTGCTGGCTCCTGGGTGGCTGGGAGTGAAGCCCGGGGCCTATTCTTATTTTTTTAAAAAATATATTTTATTGATTTTTTAACAGAGAGGAAGGGAGAGAGAGAGCTAGAAACATCAATGAGAGAGAAACATCGATCAGCTGCCTCCTGCACACCCCCTACTGGGGATGTGCCCTCAACCAAGATACGTGCCCTTGACCGGAATTGAACCTGGGACCTTTCAGTCCACAGGCCGACGCTCTATCTACTGAGCCAAACCGGTTTTGGCCAGGGGCCTATTCTTACACGAATATCATGCAACGGGCCTCTAGTCTGTATATAAAATATTAGTAACACTTAATTTGTTCTTATTTTTTAAAAGCATAAATATCCAGAGAGCCTCTACTATTTCCTTTGATCTCTACTGATTGACTGGTGCTTCTCCTGACGTGCTGTGCTCCACTGGCAGGGACTTGGCTAGATACTTAATGAGTTTCTAAACGAAGGCCAAACCAAGGGGGGTGAAAAGACGGCACTGATGGAGAGGCCAGTGGGAGATGGAATTGACAGCACTTGATCAATGTTGGACATGAAGGCGTGCATCAGAGAAATTCACAAATGGGTGCCTTTTCCATGATGTTTCTCCATGACGTTCACATCCCATCTTCCCCAACAATAAGTTCTTCCAGATATGAATAGAGCTATCACCTAGATGCTTCCTTCTTTGTGCCAGACATGGTGCACCTAAGGTTTTGTGCAAACTGGAGTGCTTGCCACCTGTTTGCAGACCTCATGTCTCAGCATTTTGCAAAAAGCAGCTGTTCAAAAATGTCTGTTTTCCCCCTAGGAGAGCGCCTCCCAGACAGAGCCACACCAAAGTGATTGCCTGATTAGGCATCAGGAGGGCACAGTGGAGTGTGCGGCCTTCTGAGACTCAAAGAGCCAGGGCTTTATTCCAAACAATAGCCTATACAGCTGCGCAGAAAAGTACTAGCAGAAATCTCTGTCCGAGTCAACAACATTCCCTCCCCACAAACAGTTGTTCCTCCTCATGCCTACCTCTCATTCAGAAAAAGAAAAGAAAAAATAGACAGATATATCCTTCTGTTCATTTTACTCACAGCAGGGTTGGTCCACTATATGCTCCTCCAAATGCATCTTTGTCAATAACTGACAAGTATTTATTCTTGTTCAGGTAACTGGAGGGAGAGAGAGAAAATAGATTAGGTGAGATTAAGCAAATTAATCAAAATATCAAAATAAAATGTGAACGTGGTCCCTGGAGCTATTAAGAATTTGGAAATTGCCCTAGCTGGCTTTGCTTGGTGGATAGAGCATCAGCCTGCAGACTGAAGGGTTCTGGGCAAGGGCACATGCTTGAGTTGCGGGCTCCATCCCCAGTGTGGGGAAGGGAGGTACAGGAAGCAACCAGTCAATGATTCTCTCTCATCATTGATGTTTCTATCTATCTCTCCCTTCCTCTCTGAAATCAATAAAAGAATGTTTACGGAAAAAAAAGAATTTGGAAATTTAAGTATTACCTTCTATGGCTTAAGCCAGTGGTCGGCAAACTCATTAGTCAACAGAGCCAAATATCAACAGTACAAGGACTGAAATTTCTATTGAGCCCTAACCGGTTTGGCTCAGTGGATAGAGAGTCAGCCTGCAGACTCAAGGGTCCCAGGTTCGATTCCGGTCAAGGGCATGTACCTTGGTTGCAGGCACATGCCTGGTGAGGAGTGTGCAGGAGGCAGATGATCCAAGTTTCTTTCTTTCTCATCGATGTTTCTAACTCTCCATCCCTCTCCCTTCCTCTCTGTAAAAAATCAATAAAAAACATATTTTAAAAAATTGAGAGCCAAGTTTTTTAAACTTAAACTTCTTCTAATGCCACTTCCTCAAAATAGACTCGCCCAGACAAGGGTATTTTGTGGAAGAGCCTCATGTGACTTGCAAGCCGCAGTTTGCTGACGACAGGCTTAAGTACTCTAAAAAATTTATAGGTTTCATTAAAAAAATTTATAGGTTTCATTGTGCAATGTTTATACACATTAATATGGCACAAGTCTTTGAAAGTGAGCATGTTTATTGTTTAGTATGCATAGATTTTACACAAGTTACCTAATGCCCTGTTTTCCCAGCCAGTGGCAACTGTATTTTTCAATCATCTTCAATACCAAGTAATTTAAATTTTTCTCAGTATTGATCAGTATTCTCATTTACTTAAAAAAATTATTTTTATTTCTTTTAGAGAGGAAGGGAGAGGGAGAGGGAGAGAGAAACATCAATGATGAGAGAGAATCATTGATCGGCTGCTTCTTGAATGCCCTCTACTGGAGCCCGCAACCAGGCATGTGCTCTGACAAGGAATTGAACCATGACCTCCAGGTTCATAGGTTGACACTCAGCCACTGAGCCACACAACCTGGCTTCCCATTTACTTTTGAAGACTGGGCTTCAATCAGGAATGTAATGAAGGTGGTGAACATAATGAGTGGTAATGGGGACTGTGAGGGATTCAGACCTTGTCTTTGGGATAGGGTTTCCAGATTTTTTTTTATTTTTTATTTTTTTAAATATATTTTATTGATCTTTCACAGAGAGGAAGGGAGAGAGAAAACATTGATGAGAGAGAAACATTGATCAGCCGCCTCCTGCACGTCCCCTACTTGGGATGTGCCCGCAACCAAGGTACATTCCCTTGACTGGAATTAAACATGGGACTCTTCAGTCTGAAGGCCAATGCTCTATCCACTGAGCCAAACCGGTTTCAGCAGGATAGGGTTTCCAGATTTAGCAAATAAAAATACAGCCCAGATAAACAATGAGTACTTTTTTAGTATAAGCATCCCCTGTGCAATTTTTGAAACGGTCCTATATTAAAAGTTAAGATTTGTTGTTTATCTGAAATTTACATTTAATTGAGCAATCTACATTTTCTTTAGCAATGCTATTTTGGGAAGTTAGCTTATGCACATGAGATTACAGAATATATCTTTTGTGGAAGGGTTTGATGGGCACATGGAGCTTTCCATTTTGAAACACAAGGGGCATTTGAGGTTAAAATATTTTTGAAAATATATTTAAGTCACAAAGTGAGTCTGAGACATAAAGTTACTTCCAAATGGATAAAAGCTTCCAAGCATTTTAAAACTGGTTTTCCCCGCTAGCCTTTTGGAGAACAAAATTGTCTAAAAAGAAACAAAACACATATATATCCTTGTTGTGAAGTGATCTAAGTTTATGCCTGTTTAGAATAACTTACCCCAGAGCCTAATCAACTGAAGAGTTAGTGACTGAGCCCCTTTTGGTGCAAAATTAGTGCAGTGCACACCCTTAGGAGCTATGCTTAGATACAGATACTGCTTCTCTCATTCTGTTTATGGCGTTTGCTCTTCCTGGTGGAAAATTCTCAAGGATGATGGCTAATAATAATAGTGTGATATGAGGGTTCATGGTCGGAAGGATTCCTTTTGCAGAGCCCTCACAGAGAAGCCTTCTTGGTCAATTGGCTGTTGCTCCCTTTCTCTGAATCAGAGGCGAGGAGAAGGAGGGGGTCCATAGGTGGTTGACTTGAGGGGAGGCAGCCTTGGTTGCTGTTCAGAAGGCAAAGGCAGAGGCAGCGTGTCCATGGGGTTCCTGCCCTCAGCCTCTCCTGGTCCAGCAGCTCCAGGCTTCTGTCAGGGGTGGAACTTATTTTGAAGGAGAGATGGCAGCCAGAGCCAGAGATGGGTCCCATCTAGAGCCATTGGAGGAAGGAGAGTTTTACTAACTCCAATGATGTCTCCCTTTCTTGGGCAGGATGAGGGATGAACCCAATAACCACGAGGTTTCAAACTGACGTTGTAAACTCCCTAAAGTTGCTGCTAGCAGGTTTTCTCATCACACTCTTTTTAAAATTTTTTTTTAATTAATGTATTACATGTATACATATCTTTCCATTCCACCCCCCCCACTCCCACGCATACCTTTGTCTTGTGTTCATTGGTTATGCTTATATGCATACATACAAGTCCTTCGGTTAATCTCTTATTTACCTCACCTCTCCCTAACCTTCCCGCTGTAATTTGACAGTCTGTTTGATGCTTTATTGCCTCTGTATCTATCTTTTCGTTCATCAGTTTATAATGTTCTTTATTATCCATAAATGAGTGAGATCATGTGGTGTTTTTCTTTCATTGACTGGCTTATTTCAGTAAGCATAAGGCTCTCCAGTTCCATCCAGGTTGCTGTAAATGGTAAGAATTCTTTATTTTTATGGCAGCATAGGATTCTATTGTGTAGATGTCCCATAGTTTTCTGATCCTTTTTTTAACTTTTAAAAACCAGTTCAATGGTAAAATGCTCAAGAAACTTTAAAAAGATCCAAAGGCATAGAGATACCCAGGTTCTGGTAAAGATGGTAGGCAGATGCTGACCGTTGGTTTCTCCATTGCTAATGCCTATATTTCAATGTGCTTGATTCTGCACTTCAGTGAGCCTGGTTCTTCTATTTGGGGAGCAGTAATTCCTCTGGCTCTCATCATGCATCGACATTTACCACAATAAAAATGATAAGAAAAACAGTGGCAGTAGCCATCATAGTCATTGCAAAGGGAAATATTTTATGACCCAGGGAGAAATCTGCCACAGCAAATCCCAGAATCAAAATCATTAATCCAGTGGAGAAAATAAAGGATCATTTGCAGCATCTATACGAACACTTTCCTTGGATTATTCTCTGCAACCAGGTCTGTTGACTGTAAACTTGAGATATAGTCAAGTTCATGATGAGTATTATCTTGTATTAATGCAGCTCTTTCAAAATGAGATTTCATCACACTCTTTATTTGCTCATCATCTGTTTCCTCAACCAGAACACAAGTTCTTTGTCTTATTTATTGCTGCGTCATTGGTACCAATGCCTCTGTGATTATTTGTTGAATGAATATGTAAATGAAAACAAAATCTTTGCATCTGTCCTCCAAAATAATGAGGTAGGTGCTGCTGAACTCACAGTGTGACTCATATGATTGCTTTAGGGGAAAAAGAATGGAAAATGAAAGATTAGAAGACTCGGCATATGGCATGATGGCCAGTTGGCCATCTTTGATGGCTGTGACAAGGTTTACAAATGCCATAGGGATGTGACTCAGACAGGGTCTCTTCAGGCAGTGGCTGGATGGCCAGCTTCACAGGCATTAAGTCCGAAATGAAGGCTCAGCTCAGCTCATACATATACAAGGCTCAGCTAAGAGGCTACCGCAGCCAATATGTGCCTTCTGGATGAATGGCTATCTCTTAAGCTTCTCAGTCACGGGCTTCATCTAATTATTGTCTGTCTCTTCTTCAACTCGTGTCCACGGAGTTCCTTTGCTCAGTGAAAGAGTAGGCTGAGAGTCACCTTGGAGAAAACTATCGGAGAGAAGATCTTGAACAGCATGATTTCGTAAAAGGCCAATTAAGCTCAGCACAAGAGCCATGCCGGCTGTGTCTCTTTTTGTATTCTTTGGATCACGCAGCTCGCAGAGCACATTCTGTCCCCGGATCGCTGAAAGTCAAGTAAGGACTGGTGAGCTCATCTCAGTTTTTCCTCCTCATCCCCAAGCGGCACGAGCGAAAACCGGCTTGCTCTCATCGTTAGGAATCATTGTCGAACGAAATAATTGCTTTGTCCAATTCTACAGTGTTTTTGTCTGATATTCAATATGCCCCCAAGGAGGCTGGTTGATAAGCGCCTTAGATTACCAGAAATGCTGCAGGAGATTTCAGACTGGGAGAGCCAGCCAGAGTCCAGGAGCGGGAGGAGGAGGATGGAGAGAAGGCGCAGCCAACTTGAACAGAGATGAACTGAGTCTTGGGGGAGGCTGTATTCTCCAAAACCAACGTGGTTGTTCGGGCGCTTTATCTCTTAGAGATAATTGGGTGCTTAGAGATGAAACTGCCGTGCTGCCTTTAGCATGTGGAGGGCTGGCTTATTTAGCTTTCAACCTTGGGTTCAGATGGTTGATGTGCCTTCCATCTGAATCTAAAGGCCTGGACGGGGGAACATCTAGATAAGCTTTAAGAGCCAGGAAAAAGTGCTTTCACTGGCCGCATTGATCACATAATAGTTCCTGGAAACGTTGGTCTCGTTGGGGAGCGAAGTTGAAGAACTCAGTATGTGCTATGGATGCAACGTGATGGCCTCACCCTTGGGACACACCGGCCATCCAGTGAAAACATGTGGGTGAATCAAGAAAGTCCAGTTGCTGGGTAACTCCTAGCTAGAAATTATGTTTAAAGGAGGAAGTGTGTGAGAGGGAGAAGTATGACGCTGTGGCAAGGGAAGAGGTAGTTGCTGCTGAGCATTGCTCTTTGGGACACCTTCAGCTCCAAGATGGAGTTTTAACCCGTGTCTCCATCATTCTGTAGGGGACGCTTGGGCTGGCACCTGTTTGTGTTGTGAGACCCTCATGGGAACACTTCTGTGGGGGGACTGTAGATTCCAGCCATAGTATTTGTCATTTGGAATTAAAGGGAACCTCTGCCCGGCCCTCACTGCTCTGTGGAAATCCTTTGGTAATAGAAATCAGGATACGTACTTGTCCGTAAACAGTCACATGTGAGAAAATACACAGGGTTTCCATGGGAAGAGAAAGCCAGCCTTGGAGCATCTACCACAAGCTGTTCAAACATTTACTCAGAAATTATGACTTGCTTAATCCTATAATCTTCTCTATCATCATCTTTTCCTCAGTGCTCTTTGCTTTTAATCAGCTAATATGCGATGCTAATTAGTACATGAATCCTGTTGACTTCCCTGTTCATAATGAATAGTGTTTCATTCTTAGCATGTCAAAACGGTAATCTCCTCCCCACCACTCAAATGTCTACTGTCAGATAGTGGCTACTGACTGGAGTTTGACAATAGAAAATACAATGCAGAGAATTAGACATTTTGAGATAAGCAGCACATTCCCACACCAGATTGGATGGAAGGAGAGGATGGAAAGGAGGTTCCAAAGAATGAACATGTGGCTTTACTTGCAGTTCAACTTCTTTTTTTATTATTATTAATTTCACATCTGAGTGATGACAGAGTGCTTGATTCCACGTGAAATCTCAGGACCACGTGCTCTTCCACGTCTGCCATGATTTTCGTGAACTTTTAACGAATTACCCAACTGCTGCAGAGGCACCAGCGCTCATTCTCAATGTGGAATTTGTCCAACTTGGCTGCAGTCATGCTCTTCAGTTTTACTAACAAAAATGGGTCTCCCTGAAGCCAAAGCTGCTAATTTCAGTAAATTGGCATGAAGCGGATGATGGGGAATAAATGTTCTTTGGATGACATATTGTTTAAATTCGAACCTAGAGATATTTGAACACACTTTGGAGAATTTACCAGACTGTTAACATGCTCTGTGCGAGCTTTGAACACTAAGGATAATCATGGAATGTTGATGTGTATAGATGAGTTTGAAAGCACAATTAGCATTGATAACAGAAGCATCCATCAATCCCATGTTAAAATCACAAAATGAATGCTATTTCATTATTGCTATGGAAACTTGACCTCCTTCTATGGAAACTTGAGGTTAACCCTCATCTTTCTCTAGTCCCAGGTCCTCTTTGTCATGATCATCTTGATTTTGCCTTGGATTTACATGATGCCTTTACTGAAGGGCTAAAGCTAAAAAAAAAAAAAATTTCTATCAACTAGGAATCAGAAACAGGATAGAATGATGAAGAGATGGAACATTGTTTTATAACAGGAAGAGAGTTTCAAGTTTCGACCCAAAATACTGATTGGGGAAAAAAAGATCTTTGTTTTTTATTATGATTTGATCTGAACTTTCAAACCCCAAAATATTTTTATCCAGATACTTCTTATCTTTATCTCATGCTTGTCCATTAACTTTTATCAGGAATTGGGAGAAATAGACTGTATATTTATCACACAATGGCTATTCTCACTGAATATCTTTACCTAAAACAGAGGTTCACCAACTATGTCCATCCAGTCAATTCCTGCTTGCTGACTTTTTTTAAAAAAAATATATTTTATTGATTTTTTTACAGAGAGGAAAGGAGAGGAACAGAAAGTCAGAAACATCGATGAGAGAGAGACGTCGATCAGCTACCTCCTGCATGCCCCACAGTGGAGATGTGCCCGCAAGCAAGGTACATGCCCCCGACCGGAATCGAATCTGGGACCTTTCAGTCCACAGGACAACACTCTATCCACTGAGCCAAAACAGTCTCGGCTTGCTGACTGTTTTTGCACATAAAGTTTTGTTGGGACACAGCCACACCCGGTTTTATTATTGTCTTTGGCTGCTCTCATACTACAATGGCAGAGGTGAGCAGCTGCAACTGAGTTCCTATAGCTCAGAAAGCTTGACATATTTGCTCTCTGGCCCTTTCTAGAATGAGTTTGCTGGTCTTTGATCTAAACTTTTAAAAATCAAGAAACAAATTATTTTTTACTAAGAAATATTTCCCACATTGGTTGAACTCATCCAAATAACTTTAACATTTTCGCAGGAAAATGCCCCAAAAGTATGGTTAGATGGTGCACAGCTTTCTTTAGATGTTTCAAGAGATGGTTACAATGACTAGAACAGACTGTAATTCAGGGAACCAGTGAATTAAAATCCATCATCTCCAATAGAACAACACTCCGCCATCAGCTAGGCCTCTCAAAGAGCTCATGAGATGGTCTAAGGAGAAAACTGGTGGGAATGTTGAGTCTCCCTACATAATTTCTCCATAGGTTTATTTTCAGAAGACCGCCATTTGATCTGAAACCCTCATGAGTTCTCAGATTCTACATAGGCCACCTCTATAATCAACCTTGTTAAGTTTACTTGCCTTACAAGATGGTATATTAAAAGAATCTTCTTGAGTAACATTACCCCAAAAGACCAGAGCTTCAACAATTTCCTAGGAAATTCTACTTGCAGTATCCTCATCTTGAATACAAGTAACTCAGTATGCTCTATTAAAAGATCAAGCTAGTCCATGATACTTTAACTTTGTACAGTCATGAATAGCTTTTTATTTACTTATTTATTTTTAATCCTCACCCAACAGTATTTTTACTGACTTTTTTGGATAGAGGAAGGAAGAGGAAGGGAGGGTGTAGTGAGGGAGGGATGAAGGAGAAAGAGAGAGAGAGAGAGAGAGAGAGAGAGAGAGAGAGAGAGAGAGAGAGAAAGATGTGAAAGGTAAACACTGATCAATTGCCTCTTATACTCCTACTAACTGGGGAACTAACCCACAACCTAGGTATGTGCCCTGACAAGGAATCGAACCCACAACCTTTTGGTGTATGATAAGACGCCTTAACTTAGCCACCCAGTCAGGGTGGTCATGAATAGCTTTTAAAAAGCAACACTAACAAATTTACTTGGGAAGAAAAGTTCAGTGAACACAGTTTGGGGACATTCCCTCTTACCCCATTTCTTCTCATACCAACAAAAGAACAGAATTGGGACAGAAATTATTGTTTCTTTGTTAGTTTTTCTCTTTTCAATAGAAAATGTCTCTAAACTCCCTTGATATTCTGTAGCTGATTTTATGGCCAAAGCCATACACTGAGATCCACTTAGCCCAGCAGAGTGTCCTAATTATAGAAAATACACTTTTGGAAATCTCTTGAAGTCTTTGTGCAGTTCTCTAAACTTAACCTCAGGCCAATTATGAGTAGGTATAAGATATTTTTAAGAAAATGGCCAATATACATGGCCCAACTTCAACCTCAGTTCTTTGAATTTAATAACTGTTTGTCATGCCAACCTTTCATTCAAGGTTGAAGGACCTTATTTGGAAGCTCGCTGAGTTGGTGTATGGGTAAAGTCAGGTCTTTACTGACTAATGACCCTGTTCTTTGGTATGACTGTTCTCTCTCTCTCTCTCTCTCTTTTTTTTTTTTATTAAATCTTTATTATTCAGTTTATTACATTTGTTTCTCTTTTTTTCCCCTCCATAGCTCCCCTCCACCCGGCTCCCACCCTTCCCCCTACCCTTACCTCCCTCCTGTTGACCTCATCCATAGGTGTATGATTTTTGTCCAGTATCTCCCTGTACACCCCTCACCTCTTTCCCCCTGAGAATTATCAGTCCACTTCCTTTCTGTGCTCCCGATTCTATTATATTCACCAGTTTATTCTGTTGATCAAATCTTCAGTTCCCTTAATTTTCAGATTCACTTGTTGATAGATACGTATTTGTTGTTCATAATTTTTTTAATCTTTTACCTTTTTCTTCTTCCTCTTCTAAAAGAGTACCTTTCAGCATTTCATATAATACTGGTTTGGAGTTGATGAACTCCTTTAGCTTTTTCTTATCTGTGAAGCTCTTTATCTGCCCTTCAATTCTGAATGATAACTTTGCTAGATAGAGTATTCTTGGTTATAGGTTCTTGCTGTTTATCACGTTGAATATTTCTTGCCACTCCCATCTGGCCTGCATCGTATCTGTTGAGAAATCAGCTAATAGTCGTATGGGTGCTCCCTTGTAGGTAATGAACTGTTTTTCTCTTGCTGCTTTTAATATTCTCTCTTTGTCTTTTGCTCTTGGTATTTTAATTATGATGTGTCTCGGTGTAGAGATGTGGGAAGTTTTCAGTCATTATTTCTTTAAGTATCACACTGGGGGAAATTTTCAAATCCCCATGCCCTGCCTACACCTGGACTAATGAAATCAGACTGTCTGGTGATAAAATCCAGGCACCAGTGTTTCCAAATCTCTTCAGGTGATTCAAATTGGCAGCCAGAATTGAGAATCATTGCTCTGTAGATCTTAAAGTCTGAATTTTATGCACCAAATGTCTATCCTTAAAAAAATGGTAACTGCAGATGATGGAGAGTGATTCCTTCCAATGACTAAATGTGGAAAAATAAAGAAGCAAATAATTTAAAGCATAGATCTTAATCTTTGGCTTAATTTTTTGTTGTTGCTGTAGCAGCAAAAGTTTTAGAAATGAATTATATTATATCCATGGTTGGTTTCTGGTTCTTTTTCTCGTCCATCTTTCTGGAAAGTCAGTTTTGGTTCAGATAAGAGTCACCTGAACATACTGAATTCAAAAGCCATATTACCAGCTCTGTTTGAAGATTTCTTCACTGTTCCTACCCCTTCTCTTGCTAATGAGGTTCCTGTTGCATTAATGATCTTTTGATGTCCCCAATGTCCAGAACAATGTGACAGTCTTCTGAAATCTTTTATATTCTAAATATTTACAAACTGTCTTAATTATTTAAGTCTCTGAGGGTCAGACTTTCTAGGCATAGTTGAATCAAAGAGGAAAATATTTGGTTAGATCTTGTTAACAACAAAATCAAATGCTAATAATTAAAAAAATGTAATAAATCTAGGGGAAATCATACTTATACTGAGTGGCCAGATTATTATGATCTCTAAACACATAATAATCTGGCCACTCAGTGTATATTCTATATAATAAAAGACTAATATGCAAATTGTCCCCTTGACCAGGAGTTTGACCAGCAGGCATGCCAGCCAACCACCCATGTCCCTTCCCCCTGGCCAGACTGGCTGGACCCACCCATGCATGAATTCATGCTCCAGGCCTCTAATATCTATAATAATAAAAGGGTAATATGCAAATTAGACGAGATGTCCTTCCCGGCGTCATTCTGGACGTCCTTCCAGACAAAGCCTGTACTAGAGGGAAGCCGGTGCTAGCAGCCAGGGGAAGAAAGACCTACTCTTGCACAAATTTTTGTGTACTGGGCATCTTGTGTGTGTGTACACACACACACACACACACACACACACACACACACACACACACATGAGTGGCCAGATTATTATGTGTTCAGAGATCATAATAATCTGGCCACTCAGTGTATATCTCTAAGCAAGGATGCAATGCATTATATATTCAGTGTTCAGATATTTTCCATCTGAAATGCATAACTGGATCTGGGTACATTTCTCCTAAATGTGTTTTGACCCTTGATATTTCTCCTTTAAGTTGACCCCACCAGAATGTAAGTTCAGTGTGATCAGAGAGCTTGTTCATCTTTGACTCACCAATGAATAATACTTGCTCTGAAGTTAAAGAATATGCTATCAGAAACTATCTATCTCTAGAAGAATTCTAACCCATTGGATGGTCCTTCTTGGGGGTGGGAGGATGGGGGATGATAGAGGTTTCCATAGCTACCCTTGACTTACACAGCATCCAGCTTTGTCCCATTGAAAGCATGTCTTTGGATTGAAGTAAAGCCATTGTTGTATAGTTTCCTGCAAACAATAGAGCAAGGAGAAATCAGTGACCTATAAGAAGTGATGCTGGCCCTTTTCTGAGGCTGGGCTTCAATATTTCATTCAATATTAGAAATGGGCATAAGGATTCTTGGATCCTGCATCTGAGCCCAGAAAAAAACTCTACAATATGTTTTATTGGGGACATAGATTATTTCTCAGTTTGAATTCCCATTCTCCAGATTTTGCTTCTAGTAACTTGACACTGTTTCTAAGAAGCAGGTTCACTTTGAGGAAAAGGATCTGCCATCATTTAACGCTTTAAAAAAATGTTGTAGATATATTTAAAAAAACAAGATTTCAGTTAATAGTTAACCCAAAGTCAATAATGGAGGAATGGCCCAGCCTGTATGGCTCAGTGGATGAGCATCGACCTATGAACCAGGAGGTCACTGGTTCAATTTCTGATCAGGGCACATGCCCAGGTTGTGGGCTCAATTCCCAGTAAGGGGCGTGAAGGAGGCAGCCGATAGATGTTTTTCATCAAAGTTTCTATCTCTATATCCCTTAAAAAATTAAAACAAAAATGGATGAATGACTGCATTTTTTAAAAATCAAAACTTTTAAAGATATTGTTCCTTTGAATGCGTAAGCTTTATTTTTCTGTTTAAAATGCTATTTCACATTTGTATTTTATCTATATTTTGATTCTCTGGGCTTATCATAGATTAAATGCTTCCTTGCTGTGGGCTGAACTAAATTGAACTTCAAAAACAAATTTAAAGAAATAGGCCCTGCCCTTTTGTGGAAATTTTCATGTTTTAATTTGTTGCTGTGTTTCTTCAACCAAAATCAATTAATATTTATAATGATTCCAGGGGCTGGACTGAACTGCTATTTCCTAGTTAAGTTAATGAAACATGGAGGTGACCTGCTGAAACCACATTGCTGCAGAGCTGTGGGGACTCAGGATTCTTAACCTCAAAAGCCATTCTTCCCACTCACCCAAAACACAACCCTTTGTGCGGGAGGAGCCCCCGCTGCAGGGACTCTGGTCTACAATGAGGTGCATGGGCGTTATTGGGGTACTGACTTGAGAAAGAGAAGGCAGCCATGACCACAATCAGGCACAGCTAGTGGCAGTGGAGGGGGCACTTTGATCACTACTGTCATCCAATATCTGTACACTGTGTTGACACATTAAGAAGCATAAATAGAGACTCCAAATTTGGAATTATACCTGGCTCTGACCTTCATAGGATGTGATTGTAAGAATTTTGAAACCTCTATTATCCTCACTTTTCCTTATCTGTAAAAATATGATAATATCCAATCGAAAGGTTGCTGGGCTGATGAAATAGCTATATATTTAACCCAGTGAGAAACACTTAGGAGGTGGCCATGTTAAGAGGAGGACTCTGAAGAACTGGATTTATCCCATATGTAGAACTAAGAGGTAATCTTTGCTTGTTTTAGATAATTACGCCATGCGTTTAATTACACAACTAAGGTGTCCTAGGTGAAGACTGCCATGCACAGGTACACAGGGCAGAGGTTGAGAAAGCATTGATAGTTAATTTTTTTGTGCAAACTAGAGTTCTTTTATGAATACGTGAAAATTATACACTTGAAGATACTTGAATACAAAATATTATAAGGCCTCCAGGCCAAATCTGGCCCACCGCCTATTCTTTTAAATAAAACTTTATTGGAACATAGCCATGCTCCTTAGTGTGGCAGAGGTTAGCAGTTGCTACTAAGGCCATATGATCTGTAAAACATAAATGGCCCTTTATAGATAAAATATGCAGACTATTTCTATAAGGGAATACTGTTGTCTTGTCGCCTAGACTATTTTGTCATCCATAGAGTACCATACCACAGGGCCATACTCTTATTTTTTTGTGTGAAACCCTTGGTAGACCATAGAGCACTTACTATAAGATAGTATGGGTCTTAGATGGGCTATGAAATTATGACGATTTTCATATCAAAATTCAGTTGTTGGCATTTTTAGAATGGAGAAGTTATAACACTACTCACAGCGTCAAGGTTTCATTGCACAGTCCCTGGAAGGCATTGGCAGGGATGGAAGTCATGTAGGGGTTGTCTGTAATTTCCCTGCAAGAGAGGGACAAAAACACTTGCTGAAAACAATGCTTTTATTTATTTATTTATTTGGAGCTGGGCTCTTGCTGCACATCTGCATTTAAATAAATAGCCTGACACAGTTTGGTTTAACCTTGTTTCTTTTTAAGTTTCATTGACTTAGTCGCCTGCTGGTGGCTCTTAGGTTAAGCGAGGTGACGAGAGCTATCCTAGATGGACATGCACGTAGAGCCCCAAATGTATAGTCAGCGAGTGAGCTTGGGATTTGGCTGAGGCCCCTGACTTCATCCTTATCTGCCAGGGGAGGAAGTGGGTCTCAGAGATTTCTTGTGAGACTATGACAAATACTTTGTCCATAGCAAGTAGAGTGTTCTAAGCGTATGGAACACCTACAGAGAGTTGGAGGAATGGAATCAATGGATTTCATTTCATGAATATTTCTAAAGTGTTCTCCACTTGGAAACACTGCCAGGCAGTTGCCCCAGGAGGGCATTTCTCTGCCAGCCTTGTGGCTGGAAGACTGTGTGTAGTTTGAACTGAATTCTTCTCCTGCAAAGGAGCATAGTCATTTTTTTTTCTAGCAAAATCCCAACAGTTTGGGTCCCTTCACTCCACCTTTTGCTGATTGTGGTGCAAACTCAACCTGTAATTCTCTCTGCATACGTCCTTTCGCTTCTGTACAACTTGACTGTGTGTAACAGGTTTTAGTCAAGAGCACATGGCCAAAAAGAAGTCACACAAAGCAGGTTAGGCATCACTAGTGACTATTCCTTGGGACTCTGCTCAGACAAAATCACTTAGGTTTTCTATTCCTCAATTTCCTCATTTGTAGAGTAGAATCATTATAACCTAGTTTTATGACTTAATGAAATGGCTGAGAGGAACAACCTGGATAATGAATTAGGAAGTGTTTAAAAGTATTAAAAAACTAGATGAAAAATGAAGTGTCATCGTCATCATAAAAATTTTAATCATTGCTACCAGCAAACAAATATGCCGTAATTTCTCCCATTAAAAGAGAACCACAACAAACCTTTTCTCCCAATATCTACCAATTACTGAAACGTTTTCTGCTCTATTTTAACAGTAAAACTTCTCAAAAGAGCTTGTTATAAGCACTCTTTCTAATCCTCCCTCTTGCTCACTCTAAACACTTCTCCATCACTGGAGCTGTCCAGATCAGGATCACCAGTGCCCTACATTATTAAACCCAATGGCCATCCCTCAGTCCTTGCCACCTGTCATCTATCAGTACACCTGTCACAGCTGATCACTGCTCCTTTCTTGAAACAACTGCTCTTGGCTTCGACCAACACTAATGGTTGCATCTCTTCCTTGTTAGGGATAAGTAAAATATTGCCCAACATTGCGTGTGTGCATACTTACAGTATAAAGAATACATCCATGGAATAAACTTTGGTCAGGTCAGGGAATATTTTAAGTCCAGTGTTGAAAATGCCACTAACATCATGAAAAAGAAGAAAAAAAAATACACCTCAGAAATTAGCAAAGGAAATTAACACAAAAGAAGTAGAATAACGTAAAAGTTTAAAGCATGGGTTCTGAAGTCAAGCAGGAGTCAAATCCTAATTCCTCCACTAAACAGCTGATTGGTTTTGGGCAAGTTCTGATCCTTGGATGAGATGATGTTCCCTCCAGTGGGATAACCTAATCTTGTTCACCAGTGTCAACACATGTTTTCTTTTTATCTTGGGATTATTTGAACCATGTAAGATTCCTAGGAAAAGGAATTCAGGCTTCTACCTACCTACCTACCTACCTACCTACCTACCTACCTACCTATCTCTCGTTTCCTTATTTTAATTGGAGCACATTGTGGGTGTGCCTGTGTGTATCTGGGCGATAAAATAAAGGGAGGATAGGAAAGGAAGACAATACAATTACCCAACTCCAAGCAAAGCTTCCTCTTTCCAAATCTACATTATACCTATTGTGTTCATTATTTTGCCAAGAATGCTTTTCCCAAGGCAGTCACTGGGGCACCATGGCAGCAGTACCATTTAACAAGTGTGTCCAGCCAAGGAAGGAAAGCAATCAAACACATCTTCACTTTCCATAGGTGGTATCATCAGGGTAAAGTGCCAAGATGAAAAGATATACATGAACAGCATGAATACAAGTACTCTCAGGTTCTCATGTCTCCTAGATTTAGTTGGTTTAATATCTGTTGCAGCTACTAGAATGTAGGTAGTAAAAACAGATGGGGCGAGATCTACACACTATCAGTGAAGCTTTACAGAAAGTCTTCCAGCAGAGAAAACTCTAGTTTCACTGGTGTGTCTTCTCAGGCAAATTCTGACCTGATTTTCTAGAGGGAAGACATAGGACCTGAAGATGAAGCAGGAGCCAGGAGTCTTAAATGGGACTTTGAACAAATGGGACTTTGCAAATAACAAAGGAGAGGCACGAGGTTCCATGAGGTTTAGTTGAAGCACGGGAAGTGGGCTAGTTCAGTTGCAAAAGCAGTTCACATGGAAGGGCAGGGGGAAAAGGCCCAAGGAAAGGGCTGAAATGCCAGATTAGGGGCTTGTAAGTAGGACCCTTCTATTCTTCAAAACCCTGGACAAGCCCATCTCCTTTTTGATGTCTTCTCTAATGGCATGTGCCCCCAAATAATGTATATTCCTCTCATTTTTCACTTACCATTCTTCTCCTGTATGGGAGGAACTTTTCAATGTCATATAGTCTCTTCCCCAACTAGAACGTAAGCTTTTTGAAGGCAATGACAAAAAGGAGATCATCACATAGCAGGAGATCATCATATCAAAGAGTGATTGATGGAAACACTAAGTCCATACAGGAGTGACTGCCTTGTCCCATAAGTTTTTGTCACTCCCCAGATACCCCTGAGCCACATCACCCATCAATGTCCTTTTCTATTCCTCCAGGATCTCCCACTCCCACCTCTTCAATACTGAGCTAGTCATAGTTCCCCAAAATAAGCCATGGGGTTCCATGGCTTTGTGTCTTTACCATGCTTTTCCATCCATCTGTGTTTGTCTTCTACCTCAACCTCCTCCTTTTCCTGGATAACTTCAATTCATCCTTAAAGACTATATTCATAAAATATACATGGTTATATACTTCTATTTAAAAATTGCTAGATAGAAATAAGCTATGTTAATAGTGATTATTTATGGGCATTGGGATTAAGGTTGATTCTTTTTTTTTTTCTCATAATTTTTTTTGCCTTCTTCATTTTTTTACAATGCATGTGAGCAAGAAAGAGGGAAGGTGGGAGGGGTTCTTCCAGCAGGTGTCTGGAGGACCTGAGGTCACATGTAGACATCCAGTGAACATACTATTGTTGAGCACAGACTCTGCTCAGCAGTCAAGAAGCAAGAGAGAACACAAATGTGGTTCCTGCTCTCACAGAGATCTGATGAGGGTGTCACCAAAGCAAGGCAGCAGGTTCTGTCCCACCCATTTTTATCCCTACGGCCTCCAAGAGATTAGGTTTTATTCGTTGTGACTTTTGTATTTTTGCAGTGTAGCAGGCACTCTACTACAATTACGATATCCATTTTCTAATAAAGTTGACCAGGAGGCTCTCAGGATTTCTTGTTTTGTTCTATCCCACTTAAAGACTATATATACAGGGTGTCCCCCAAATTGCATACATACTTTAACAGCTGGTAGCTCAATTTTGAAAAGAAAATGTCTTTTATTTTTTTTTTAAATCCTCACCTGAGGATTTTCCACTGATTTTTAGAGAGAGTGGAGAAACGCCGATGTCAGAGAAACACATGGATTGGTTGCTACCTGCATGCGCCTCAACCAAGGCCTGGAATGGGAGAAGCCTACAACCTGGGTATATGCCCTTGACCAGAATCAAACCTGGGACCCTTCGGTTCACAGGCCAACACTTTATCCACTGCACCAAAGCTAGTAAGGCGAAAGGAAATATATTTTAATAAACACTGACCTTTCTAATTATTTAATTACATTTTTGGGGGGGACACCCTATACATGATGGCATTTTCTCCTTCATGTTTCTGGAAATAGGTATCTGGTCCCAGCAGTATGTGCTGACCTTTAAGCCAGTTTTCTAAAATGCGGATCATTTCACTGGGATATGTTGCCTGATGGGAAAGGGTGGGGGGTAAGTCATAGGATATGATTTGCCTCGGAAATTAAACCACTCAGATGGTCCTGGCCTACATCATTCTAGGGGGAATTCTGGTAGATAATAACATAATCATCTAGAAAAAAATGTTAAAAAAGTGGGATTGGAATGGAGTTAATACTTACAGGAATTTCAGAAGAGGCAGCTCTTTTAGGGCACCAGGGTCTATGTAAGTTAAGCTTCTCGTATTCCGAATCTCTCTATAAAAGTTACAAGGAGCATATTCACAATACACCCATTTCTGTTCTTATCAAAGATAACACACCATAAATCAACTTGAACATGAGAGGAGTGCACATTGACGTGGCACCCCACGGATGGTTCCTGCGGGGAGTCCTGGGCAATCAAGGACTGCTGGCTTCTCACAGGGACACAGCAGCTGCTCAACCTCCTCACATCCTTTGCTTAGTTTCCGTTCCTTTGAATTTATGGGCAACTTTTCTCCTAATTGCAGTCTCAGATCCTTTTCAAACTCTCAGATGTCAATAGGAAAGCAAAGCCTCCTCAGTGGCTTGTGGAAGACAGAAATCTTTATTGTTCACTGTAGCAAGTGCCCTGGCCCGGGGTGGGAGGTTGAGTGGATTAGATGGATGGCAGCAAGGTAATGAGAGTGATGAGAGCTCTCTGTTAATCGCTATTTCAGAGGCAGTAGATGTTGGGAGTGTCAACAGTTCCCTGGGGTTTATTTTCCTATGTCAGTCATTTAAGACTCTTCAGCACATGTGATGTGATATGTATTTCTATAACTTATAAGGTGTGAGATCACATGTCTGTCACTTACGTGGCTAGGTTTATATGCATGCTCATCACAGTCAGCATTAATGAAATTAGTGGGTGTTAGAAACAGCTATCCTTGATAAAATTAAATGTAGTCAACATACTAGATTGGTTAAGAGTTTCAAGGCGCTCCCCGTGCTTGTATGAAGAGGATGGAGGGTCCCGCACACAGCTTTTCCTTCTGCCTGATGCCTAAAGGAACCTGCATTTAGTTGTTGGTGGTGACAATTCAAAGACTTAGAATCTGGTCTCTGGAATTTTGTTTGTAATGGTTTTAGTGAAGGAGAGTTTCTGTAAGATTCATGCATCCCAAGTATATACCAATAATTAGATGATTTCTGGTAAATTTGTGGAATTGTGCAACCATCGTCACAATCCAGTTTTAGGGCCTATCACTGATGAAAGTAATCATTAGCCCATTTGCAATTAATTCCCACCCTCTCCACTATGCTGAGGATCCACTAATGTGCTTTCTATCTCATACATGTGCCCTATCTGGGCATTTCATATCAATGGGATGATAAATATGTAGTCCATGCCTGGCTTCTTTCCTTTAGCATAATGTCTGTGAGGTTCATCCATGTGTAGCATGTGTCAGAAGTTGGCTACTATCTATTGCTGAATAGTAAGGCGGACCTGGGATTGAACCTTGGCTTTGCCACTGTTGGCTGCATAACCTGGGCAGGTTCCTTGACCTTTTTGAGCCACAGCTCCCTCATATGTAAATAGGTACAAAAACAGCATCTTCTCCATAGGACTCTTGTTAGGACTAAATAATGCCATAAGGAATTTGCCATGTGTGACCTAGCAACAGTGAGGGCTCTGTAAATGATTATTTTATTATTAGATGCCTGGTGCATGAATTCGTGCACCAGTGGGGTCCCTCAGCTTGGCTTGTGGGATTGGGCTGAAATCAGCTATCTGACACCCCCCATCACCACCCCCGAGGGGTCCCAGATTGTAAGAGAACACAGGCCAGGCTGAGGGATCCCACTGGTGCGTGATTGGGGTTGGGGAGGGGCATAGGAGGTTGGCCAGCTAAGGATGGACTGTGGAAAGGCTTCAAGACGTGTCCAGACTCTCTTGCTCAGTCCCGAATGGCTGGACCCCAGCAGCAAGCTAACCTACCGGTTGGATCATCTGCCCCCTGGTGGTCAGTGCATGTTATAACGAGCAGTTGAGTGGCCTTAGAATATCATTAGCATACTATGCTTTGATTGGTTGAACAGTCAACCAGTCATTGGACAACCGGACACTTAGCATATTAGACTTTTATTATATAGGACTAGAGGCCTGGTGCATGAAATTCATGCATGGAGGGAGTGGGTTCCCTCAACCCTGCCTGTACCCTCTGCAATATGGGACCCCTACACCTTTTTCTTATCTAGCTAATCTCTTCACATTTAAAAAAATTAACTGAAATATCACCTACTCTAGGAAATCCTCTTTGAACAAATGTCTTTACAATCTGTATTAAGTATTTTCATAGTATACCATTCTTTTTCTTTAACAGCTGCTTAGAGTGGATGCAATGTGGTTTTCATCCTTTTATCTGAATTTTTTCTTCTTGCTCTTGAAATAGCAAAACTTATTCAATTTACATTTGCCCTTCAAGGGCTTATATTTGGTTTAATTTCTAGTTGCCTCCCGGTTTTTTTTTCAAGCAACATATTTGGGTTATGATAGTAAACCTCACTTGTAATCAAGCCTGTAGGTCTCTCTGTCTCAGTGGTTCTCAACCTTCCTAATGCCACGTCCCTTTAATGCAGTTCCTCATGTTGTGGTGACCCCCAACCATAAAATTATTTTCGTTGCTACAGCATGAGGAAC
>PVJN01010999.1:0-20239 GCA_004026805.1 Lasiurus borealis
GGGACCCTTGCCCTTTCAACAAACAGGGCTGCGAGGGAGCCGGAAGATGAGAGGAGAGCGTGGACTTTGGGGTCACAGGGGCCCGCGTCCGGTTACTCATTAGCATGGGACCTTGAGGACATTACCCAACAGATGGGAGCTTCCAACGCTCACATCCGCACCTCGCGGGATCTCCGCGCCCAACAGCCACCGGGACGCGCTGGCAGAACCCATGGCTCCGTTTCCCCACTTTTTCACTCCCCAAACCCCAACGGACACGAGGACTGTCCCCACGACACAGCCGTGAGGGCAGCCGCTTTGTCAGCTGATATAATTCATCGCCTAACGCTTCAGCGGCCTCCTGAGCTGCGCTCCAAAACTGGCACGGCCCCGGGCAAAGGGTGGTGAGCGGCTTCTGGCCTCCCGACCTGGCATGGCCCAGCCGGCATCCCTGTCCTGTTCATCCCTCTGAGGCCGTTCTGATTGACGAGGAGGAGGAGAATTTGAAGAGGGTGTCTGTTCCCCCATCCCTCTGACCCCTCCACCACCCCCCCCAAAAAAAAAGCAGGTCACTGGTAAAGACAATAGCTCTCATTTTAACTACGGGGCAGTTATTCTTATAAACACATCTATATGAAAAGGGAGCACGCCCTCTCTCTCATTAGTGACCTTTCCCTGCAAAGCTAAATTGTTTGCTGGGACTCCGAGAAGACAATGCTTGAATGAGAGAGAGAGAGAGAGAGAGAGAGAGAGAGAGGAGGCACGTTACCGCCACCTCTCGCTGATTTCCCCAGAGCGGAGAGGATGTCCAGGAAGCCTGGCTCTCGCTCTCCCAGGGTCCGCACGCAGACGGTCTGGCCTCTGCTCTGGCTTCCGTGACCGGGCGGCTCGGTGCGGCAGCCCCGCTCTGCACGTCCACGGGCGCCGCGCACGCCGCGCAGAGAGGCGGCCCGGGCTTTGCACGCCGTGTTTACGTTGGCCTTCCCCGCGACGCACATACTTTCCCGGGAGCGCTCCCAGGGGCTTCGTGCTGCTCTCAAGTTGCTCTCCTCTGCTATACAGAGTATGGATTGCTTCATAACTACTCCAAACATGCGTGTACTTTTAACCTCTTTTGGGGGGGCCTACATGTGGTTATTTTCGTTCGCCCTGCATTGTATGGGGCCCTGTTCAAGCCGGGAAGCACACTGCACACAGCTGAGCTCAGAAAGATCCACGAGAGGAATGAGCGGAATCTCCGCTGCGGGAACAGACCCTGCAGCGGGTCCCCTGGCATCTCCGGGAGCGCCCAAGTGACCTCTGGCATCTCTGTCTTAATTTAGCACCAACAACCCCTTCCAGCCAGCCACCGCTCGCTACCAGGGGCTCACACCCCGAGTAGCACTGCGCCCAAAGGACATGGTCTGGAGCTCTCGGCAAAGACGTCTCCAGAAGGACAGCTTGGAAAAGTCTGGTGAATATATTCTAATTTTTAAATTGTGTTTGCTACAGACTGAGTGTGTGCGCTTCCCCAAACTCACATTTTGCGGTCGAAATCCCTAGTGCGTTGGTTTGGGGAAGTGGGGCCTTTGGGAGGTAGGTGATTAGGTCAGGAGGGTGGAGCCCTCATGAGTGGGGTGAGTGCCCTCCTAAGAAAGACAGGAGAGAGATGGTCCTTCTCTCGGCCCTGTGAGGACACAGCAGGAAGGTGGCTGTCTACAGGCCGGGAAGCGGGACCTCACCAGACACCGAAGTGTGTTGGCCCCTAGAGCTTAGACTTCCTGCCTCCAGAACCGTGAGAAATCAAGGCTGTGTTAAGCCCCCACCCCCGCCTGTGGTGTCTGCAGAACAAAACTCATCGGTTAACCATTAAGTGTGCAGTTCAATGACATTAAGAACATCCCCATTGTGCACCAACATTATGCATCTCTAGAATGTCTTCATCGTTCCAAATCAAAACTCTGTGCCCATTCCATAATGATTTCCCACCACCCCTTCCCTCAGTCCCTGGTAATTACCATGCTACCTGCTATCGCATGCACTGGACCTCTCTCAAACCTCACCCAGTGGAATCATACAAGATCTGTCCTTTTGTGCTGGCTTATCTCACTTAGCGTAGTGTTCTCAAGTTTCATGTACGTTGTAGCGTGTATCAGAATCTCATCCCTTCCTAAGGCTGAATAATATTCCATTGTATATAAGTACATATATGCATACCACGTTTTGCAGATCCGTTTATCTGTCAATGAATATTATAGGTACCTTCCACCTTTTTTAAAATATATATATATATTATTGATTTTTACAGAGAGGAAGGGAGAGGGATAGTTAGAAACATCGATCAGCTGCCTCCTGCACACCCCCTACTAGGAATGTGCCCACAACCAAGGTACATGCCCTTGACTGGAATCGAACCTGGGGCCTTTCAGTCTGGAGGCCGACGCTCTATCCACTGATCCAAATCAGTTTCAGTGGTCCCTTCCACCTTTTGGCTATTGTGAATACTCTTGCTATGAACGTGGGTGTACAAATATCTACACTATTCCTGCTGTCGATGCTTTTGGATCTATAGACATGGAAGTGCTGGATCATGTGGTAACTCTAGGTTTGATTTTTTGAGGAACTGCCACACCGTTTTCCATGGCGGTGGCACCATGGCTCAAGGGCCCCAATTTCTCTTAGTCTGTGCCAACACTTGCTATTTCCTGGTGTGTTTTGTGTTTGTTTTGTTTTTTTTTCAAATAGCCCTTGTAGTGAGCGTGAATAAATAAAGTCCCAGTCCTGCCAAAGGACTTAAATGTTAAGACGGGAAACCATAAGAATCCTACAAGACTCCATCAGCAGCAAAACAGCAGACACATGTCGTAGCAATGTCTTTACAGACACAGCTCCTAGGGCAAGGGAGACCAGGGAGAAAATAAACAAATGGGACTACCTCAAAATAAAGAGCTTCTGCACAGCAAATAATCCATCAACAAAACAACAAGAAGGCCCACTGCATAGGAGAACATATTTGCCAATGATATTTCAGATGAGGGCTTAATCTCCAAAATTTACAGAGAACTCATACAACTTAACAAAAGGAAGATAAATGATCCAATCAAAAAATGGGCAAAGGACCTAAGTAGACATTTTTCAAAAGAGGGCATACAGAAGGCAGAGAGTCATATGAAAACATGCTCAAAGTCACTAATCGTCCGAGAGATGCAAGTCAAAACAACAATGAGATACCATCTCATACCAGTCAGAATGGCTATCATCAACAAATCAACAAACCACAAGTGCTGGCGAGGATGTGGAGAAAAAGGAACCCTTGTGCACTGCTGGTGGGAATGGGGACTGGTGCAGCCACTGTGGAGAACAGTATGGCATTTCCTCAAAATCTTAAAAATGGAACTCCCAGTTGACCCAGTAATCCCACTTCCAGGATTATATCCAAGAAACCAGAAACACCAATCAGAAAGGCTATATGTCCTATGTTCATACTAGCAGCAGCAGAATTTACAATAGTTAAGATTTGGAAACAGCCTAAGTGCCCATCAGCAGATGAGTGGATTAAAAACTGTGGTACATCTACATAAAGGAACACTACGCCACTATAAAAAAGAAGGACCTTTTACCATTTGCAACAGCATGGATGGAACTGGAGAGCATTATGCTAAGCGAAATAAGCCAGTCAGAGAAGGATAAATATCACATGATCTCACTCATATGTGGGATATAATGATCAACATAATTTGATGAACAAAAATAGATCCAAATGGCTGGGGAGGTGGGGGTTAGATGTCAATCAAAGGACTTGTGTGCATGCATATTAGCATAACCAATGGGCACAGACACTGG
Organism: Lasiurus borealis; assembly: GCA_004026805.1. NCBI lineage: Eukaryota > Metazoa > Chordata > Mammalia > Chiroptera > Vespertilionidae > Lasiurus > Lasiurus borealis. The sequence goes on from PVJN01010999.1 coordinate 3,802, forward strand.
GGCGGTGGGGGCTTGCCCAGGCTGGGGGAACTGAAGGGGGGAGGGTTATCAATCGGGGGGAAAAAGGAGACATGTAAAACTGTAGACAAAAAAAAAAAAGTGCCAGGCCTAAATTTCCTGATGTTTACAAAAGACTTGGAATTCATCACTGACAGTTTTATAGCCAAAAAAATATTCGATAGTATTCTTAATATGGTGCCACCTTACCTGAGTAGTGAGTGAATAAAGAACAATTAGCTAAATTGCTAAAGAACCAGGCGGGAGAGATGAATACGGAAAATAGGCTCAAAGAGATACTTTAGTGCAATGCATAGAATTTCCTGCCTAACTGGATGAAGCATATGGAAGAGGGAAGAACATAGAATCTTTTCTGTTTCTAACAAGGGCAACTGGTAGACGGTAATGGTGTGTATCAAGATGGGGAATACAGCTGAAACCGGTGTGGCTTAGTGGATAGAGCATCGGCCTGCAGACTGAGAGATCCCAGGTTCGATTCCGGCCAAGGGCATGTACCTTAGTTGCAGGCACATCCCCAGGTGAGGTTGTACAGAAGGCAGCTGATCAATGTTTCTCTCTCATCGAGTTTCTAACTCTCTATCCCTCTCCCTTCCTCTCTGTAAAAAAATCAATAAAATATTAAAAAAAAAAAAAAGATGGGGAATACAGGGCGAGAGGGACCACTCTAGGGACAGGGAATGACAGTGACATAGGCCTCACACATGCTCAGTACGCAACTGAGCCCAGCAAATGGGCGGAAGCTGAGGACCAGGGAGCGATATGGGAGCTATGGGCCTCTGGGGATGCCCGTGGCCTCATCTATGCCAGGCTGCGAAGGACCACAAAGCTTGCACGGGCAGCTGAGTGTGGGCAGAAGGGAACATGAGAAATGACTATAGAAGAAATGGTTCCCTGGAAACCAGGCAAAGAAATGTTTTGGCCCAACAGTGTCAAAGCTGCAGACAGACGGGGTGAATCCATAGCGAAAACTCCCCCCTGGGTTCAGCACCTGAGGGCTCAGATAACGTTTGGAGAGCAACTTAAGAGGAGAGGTGGGGCGAGCACGTGTGGGGGTAGGACGGACGAGAGCAAACAGAACACCGTCTTTCAAGAAGCTGGGAGGTGAGTGGGAGAAATTCAGGGCCGCAGTGTGAGACATGCACTCTTTAGTTTTCTCAGCTGAGAAAGACTTGGGCCTATTTATAGGCGAGCGGGCAGGAGCTAAAGAGGAGGAAGAGGCGAAAGGCACCGGAAGGAGGAGAGAGAGCCGATGGGGCAGGACCCGGAGGTGGTGGGAGGGATGACCGGTCACCGTGGCTGGATTCGGACCAGCGTTTGAAACCTTTCTGCTGGGACCAGAGAAAGAGGCCGGTGACAGGAGACGCAGACACGTGTGTAGAAGAGGAGGAAGGGCAGGAAGTCATGAGCATTCATGCTTGATGCAGCCTCTGTGAAATAGGAAGTCAAGTCACCTGCTGAGAAAGGGTGGCATTTAAAAAAATATATTTTTGTTGATTTCAGAGAGGCAGGGAGAGGGAGAGAGAGAGAGAGAAGCATCAATGATAAGAGAGAATTATGGATTGGCTGCCTCCTGCACGTCCCACACTGGGGAGCAAGCCCACAACCCGGGCATGGTCCCTGATCGGGAATGGAACCGTGATTTCCTGGTTCATAGGTCAATACTCAACCCCTGAGCTAAGCTGGCCGGGCAAAAAGGTGGCCTTCGAGAAAATGAGCATGGCACCATAGTGCAGGCGATGCTGAATGAGAAAAGAGTTAAAAGCACAAAAAGCAAACTGCCCAGTGGTCCAGGTGTGAGGTCAGAGGGGACTCCTCAGAGCGAGGGCAATGGGATGGAAAGAAAGAGGGTCCTCCTGCTTTTCCCTCAGATTCCTGAGAGTTAGGGGCATTCCTTCTTCTGATGACCAAGTCCCAGCTGATGATGCCCACGCCGTGTGGATGGCCACATGACACCACCAGTTATGCTGAGTGCAATAAGCAAGTCAGTGAAAGATAAATACCATATGATCTCTTTCATTTGTGGGATATAAAGAACATTATGAACTGATGAACAAAAACAGATACAGAGGCAAGGAAGCATCGAACAGACTGTCAAACTACAGCGGGAAGTCAACCGAGGGACTTGTATGCATGCATATAAGCATAACCAATGGACGCCAGACACTGGGGTTGTGGGGTGAGAGCATGTACCAGGGGTGGGAGGTAGGGGAGGCTGGGGGGAGGTCAATGGAGGGAAAAAGGAGACATATGGACTACTATTTGTAAGACTTGAAACAATAAAATAAAATTTAAAAGTATATATCTAGAGCAGGACAAAGCAACCGTGGGGCACCTTCCAGGACTCGCTGAAGACAAGCTCTCGGGCTACAGAAATGACTAGCAACGTTAAGCTGCCCCAGCTCTTTCAATCTCCGAGGTTAGTGCCCCCCCCCACACACACACATTCTCACGTGTGCACATACACACAGAAAGTAGAACAATTAACTTGAGAGGCACTAAGGTACATTCGCAATGGAGCTTAACCAAAAACCCTATACAGTATAAACAGAAATAAAGATGGATTTTATATACATTCACTTTTATTGTGGTAAAAAATATATAAAATTTATCACGTTAAGCATTTTAATTGTATAATTCAGTGGCATTACATACATTCACATTACTGTATAACCATTACCACAACCTCCATAACCTTTCATCACCCCAAACTGAAGCCCAGTACCCACTTAAACAGTAATCCGCCATTACCCCCTCTCTCCAGCCCCCATAAGTACTATCATACTTTCTGCACTTATGAATTTTACTCTTCTGGTATTTCACAGAATAGTCAAATTCATAGAGTTTGAAATCATTTTTTAAAAAGGAATTACAACTTTTATCCTTTTGTGTCTGGCTTATTTTATTTACTTGGCACAGTGTGTGTGGGATATACCACAGTTTGTGAATCCATTTATCCATCAGAAGACATTGAAGTTGTTTCCACTTGTTGGCTGTTTTGGATAATGTTGCTAGGAACATGTGTGTGCAAATATCTGTTCGGGTCCCTGCCTTCAATTCTCCTTCCTAATTAACACCTAGAAAGGCAATTGCAGTTGGGTGCCCTGCTTCTCTTGGAAAAGTAGATGATCTAGTGACCCTGGGCCCATGATCTGACGTGCCAAGAAATGGCTGGAGCCAAGGCAGAGTCCTCTGCAGACGGTGTGGGTGTTCACCGGGTCTCCTCCACTCCTACCGTCATCTGCTTCATTTAAACTGAACGCCCATGTGTCCACTCATTTCCCCACTCTGGGAAGTCAGGGGGTGAGACACAGGGACTTCAGACATTGCCATTGGACAACTTACCCCGGGCTTTTTGGAAAAAGGACAAAGCAGACCTGGCTGACCTGGTCAGGAAAACTAAACTGGCTGTCAGTTCAGTCTTCCTTCCTTAACAGAGTGGCAGGCAGTTCAAACTGAAATATTCGCTCTGGCTGGCTGAGCAGTGATCTCTAAGTTGGATCACTAAGAGGCAGCAAGAAAGATAGTGTTACAATTCCTATGAGATCCTCTCCTTTGGAATTGGCTTTGCAGATAAGAGAATGTACAGGTTGGGTTTCCAGAGAAAGAGAGTTGGCAAGTAAATATATTAGGGTTCTAAACAAATAGGATGTGGTGTTGGTGGGGGTGCTGGAGGTAATGGTGTTGGTGTTGTTGGAGGTAGTGGTGCAGACGGTGTTGGTGGTGATGATGATATTGTAGGTGTTGGAGTAGTTGGTGGAGGTGAAGGTGGTGGTGGAGTTGGAGGTGATGGAGGTGGTGGTGGTGGTGGTAGAGGTGTTATTGGTGGTGGTATTAGTATTGGTAGAGGTGATGTTGGTGATGGTGATGGTATTAATGATGGTAATACATTCACTAGCCTATCTGAAACCACTGCTGCTTTGCTCCATTGGTTAGAGATTAATCCAAGGAACAGCAGGGCTGAGCCTGCAAACTGAAGGCCCTTAATTCTTCCACTTAAGTAAGGAAAGGAAAAGGCGTAACTGACACCACCACCGTATGTCACAGAGGAGAGTGTTTCCCCCTAACCTGGGGGAAAGGGAGGGGTCCCAACAGATTTTCAGAGGTGACATTTCAACCAGCTCTCCCAAGATTACATCAGTTTCACAAAGGGAGACAATGCTAGAAGCGCAGCCATCCAACAAACATGTACTAAACACCAACTAAGAGCACATGCTGGTGACACAATGCTGAGGACTCACTTAGACATCAACCAAAGGACCCAGCGCAGGTGACAGCTCCAGAAGTCCCATCCGCAAGAGCTGCCTGCGGGTGTCCCCTGGGTGAGGGAAAGGGCACTGGGGGACCTCAAACACGCATGTGCAGCCTGGTCACTGTGCCAGGGAGGTCTTACTGGTGTGGGCACAATAGCTGACAAAATACTTTGCCCAACACTTGGGCTGTTTCAGAAACTCAAATGGGAACACGATAAAAATCAGCTCAGCCTCCTATTCACTCACATGTTCAAAAGAATTCAGCTCAGCGCCACCAAAGGCAGCCTCAGAAGCAATGGCCTTCTATAAAACGTTTCTGCAGACCTATGAGAGAGTCAGATAGATTTCCATTTTAGGTATTTGATGCCTGTGTAAACACTGGCATATGAAAATAAAGGTTTTTTTTTTCTTCTTTTCTCCCTTCGTCATCATCTGTGAGCTTTATCTGATCGAAAGGGTGGAGTTCAGGATCCACAGTAACCACGAAGGGGCTGGGCAGGAGCAGCGGGTGCCCAGGGCACAAGCCGGCGGGGGCACCGCATGTGCGGACACCGCTGGCTCGCGTGAGGTGCTCTTGCTCTGGATGCGTGAACATCAATCACCGAATTACAGACACGCCCGCAGAGCCGATGCTTGCACTACTTCTGCTTGTCACTGTGTAGGTAGCATAGGTGTGACTTTTTTTTTTTCTAAATAAAACTGCTGAGGGGATTTCCTACCTCTTTCCTCTTTTACCCTCTAAAACAGGTTAAGAAATACACTTCTTTTCATATGTGATGACACGGGTACCTTGAATTTTAAACTGATTTTTTTCTCAACTAGAATCAAAACAAGGTCAGGCTTCCTTGAACTGCGGCAGCTGAGGTGTCTGGGGGACCCTCGCAGGGGCAGACTGTGGCCGAGGACAGGACGGGCTGGCCGCAGGGACCACAGGGCTCTGTGCGGATCTGTGGGTGCACAGCCCAGGGGAAGTCAGGTGTCCAGGTGCTGGCAGGGGGGTAGGCCACGCCCACAGAGAATGGGTGAGAGTTAGGGTCTCACCTGGGAAAAGCAAAGACTCCTCGGGCCCTGGCTGCAGAGGAGAAGGTGACGCATGTGCTCTCCTCATTCCTCCCGAGGAGCTAATCCGAGCTCTGTCCCTGTTGAGCTTCTGAGCCTTCGCCGGAGCGACTGTCTGTTGTCACTTGTTCCTGGGTTCAGATTACAGGCAAAATGTGCACAGACGTGATTAAGACATAGTTGATCTTGTGGTCGAAGGAGTAAGCAATAGCCATGCATTTTGGCAGGTGGGACACATACACACTGCGGTCATCCCATAGGGGGCCTCGCAAATGGATGCACACACTGGCGGTGATTGTACAGGCGGCGCTTATTCAAACCGTGTCATCTTCCGAAGTGAGCATCACTGTGAGAGTGCGTGGCCGTGTTTTGGGGCGTCCTGTGTTTGGCATTAGAGATTACCACCTGCAACGATTATTCTTCATTAAGGAAGCTCTGTTGCTTTGTAATTTCCCTGGGGCTCTAGGCAAGAACATCCTTGCTAAAGAATCAGTGAAAAGTTACTTTATAAAACAATCATATTCTTTACATAAGAGAATCATTTCCTATCAGGTATAGCACTTCCTTTGGGTGGTGGGCTCCCAGGGCAATATACAGCTCTTGTATCATAGAGATCCACACCTGAAACCGATATGATCCTATTAACCAATTAATTTAATAAAATAAAATAATGTAACCCTTTAATAATCATGTTCTTTATAAAGCATACGTTTTACCAGCATGGACTTTTATCCTGGAAAGCTCATAGACATTAATATCTCGGAGAACTTTGTCAATGAGAAGAGTGGGCCATTTTGAAATGGAGGAAGAAATAAACGTCCAATTCAAAAGCCTTCTGTCAGTTCTGATTTTGTGAAGCCAAAAAGGAAAGACCTCCCAAGCCTTGGAGAAGGGGTACACCTCATGTGACCCAGAGAGGACGCCCATTCATTTACAGCGAGAGCACAGGGGCGGGCTCAGTATTCCTAGAAGGATCCTCAGAGAAAATCCTTCGGGGAAACTTGTCAGCTGAATTAGCTTGATGAGGGGGCAGGACCGGAAGTGGGGAGGAGAGGAGGGTGGAGGAGGGTGGGGAAGGATATAAACGGAATGCTCTTGACCACCAGTCTCCATGGTGCATCTTCATGGGGCGGTAAGTACAGAGTTTGAAGAGCAAAATAAATGTGAGCAGAGCTAGGAGGAGACGGGCAGGCTTTGAGAGTGCCGCATCCCAGGAGCGGGTCCGACTGCACGGGGCAGCCCGGAGGCAGCAGGGGTGAGTCACAGGGAGAGCTGCAGGCGCAGGGTTAGGGTTAGGGCGCCTGCCATCGCAGGCCGGAGGGCAGGACAAGTGTTCTCACAGAGTCCGTGAACCTGCTCTCTCAGCAGATGCATTTAAACCCCTTTTAAAAGAGGAAATGGATGCTGCCCACACCTTTTTATTTGATTTCAACGCCAAGAATGCTTTTGTGTACATCTGATTACAAAGAACCGCCTGGCACGGGGGTGAGGGGCTTTAGGACCCATTTCTAATTCCAACTTTGCCACTTTTCAGACAAAAACAGGAACCGGAAGGAGCGGCTGGGCCGGCTGTCGGTGACAAGACGCTCGCTGCCGGCCCAGACAGCTCCCCGAGTTCTCATGAAAGCCAGCCCGCTAACGCCGATCGCTGATCGGGGCGCACCCCCGCTCGCTGGCAGCGGCGAGTGAGAGTCGACCGCAAGCAAATCCGTTGTCAGCAGCAGGACTCCACCCAAGGCGGTGCCGGCACACGCCCGTAAACAGTGGCTCCGACACGCGAGGCGGGTCGCGACTCTGCAAGCGGGTCGCTTCCTGGCCGTAGACCCACACGGGAGCACCGCAAACAGCCACCGACAGGCACCTCTGGCTGTGCGTCTGGGGACTCCGCAAGGCCCAGTCCAGTCCCTGGACCGCTTCCTTCCTCAGCATCCATCAGAAAAGTTCTCGGCACTGACGTGTGGTTAGGAAATGCATGTTCATGTCCATAGAACAGAAGTTTCCTCCCCTGAAATGTTTCAATCTCACTTCCCAACCTCGAATTGCAAAACTTCGCAGGAAGTACAGGTTGCTGTGCAGCTCTTCTGGTGTGCGAGCAACGATAAGAGAATGGCCCCTAGCCCGGCTGACGTGGCTCAGGTCAACCTAGGAACCAAGAGGTCACAGTTCAATCCCAGGTCAGGTCACATGCTCCAGGTAGGGGGCTGGATCCTCCAGGAGGCAGTTGATCAATGATTATCTCTCATCATTGAATCCTCTCTCTCTCTCTCTTTCTTCTTTGTCTCTCTCCCTCTCCCTTTTCCTCTCCCTTCCTCTCTGGAATCAATAAAAAATATATATTTTAAAAAATGTCCCCTAAGATAAAGACTGTCTAAATTTCCTGACATCGTCTCGCATTGGTTGGGGTTGAGAGTAGGTAATTAGCTAAAGAAATAAGCCTGGGAAAGCTATAGAGTGAGCAGGTCATGGAAAGCCCTGGATGAAATAGTCAACATTTGGGGGATGAAACCTGCAGTTATGGGATATCAAAACCTTTAGATTTTAGCCCTAACCAGTTTGGCTCAGTGGATAGAGCGTCGGCCTGTGGACTGAAGGGTCCCAGGTTCGAATCCAGTCAAGGGCATGTACCTTGGTTTCGGGCCCATCCCCAGTGGGGGGTGTGCAGGAGGCAGCTGATGGATATTTCTCTCTCATCGATGTTTCTGTCTATCCCTCTCCCTTCCTCTGTGTAAAAAATCAATAAAATATATTCTTAAAAAAAAACTTTAGATTTTAAGTAATAATAGTCTCCAGAGCATATGGGGTACGTGCTCTATCCATAGAGACCAAAGAGACCAACTCCGCCTAAAGAAAGTAGGTCGCAGAACACAGTCCAATTCAGACTGGGCACTCGGTGATGCAATGTGGTTTTTCCCGCACATAATCGTTACGTTCGAGTCACTCCATGATTCTGACCCTGCAGTCAGTGGGTAGTCTATTATTACTTGGTAGCTGCTGGGTCCAGAGTCAACATTTTGGAAGCTAAAGAATGCCCATCCTCTTTCAGACTCTGCTGGCTTCCTGAAAGCTGAGCCCAGCTGAAAACTCTTGCCAGCGTTTAGTTATTTCATGCGTATGAACTAAACAACAAACAGAAGACAATGAACAGAGGAAGGAAAACTAGAGATGGCGTCTCTTTTCTATCATACTGAACATATTAACAACACATGAAGTAGATCAGAACATTTGAAAAGAAATGACCAGGAAGCATATGATAGTCTTAAGAAATTATAGATCAGATTTTCCTGTTTCTCAAAATACATTATTCTTTCTTTTCTATAGATAAAAATTTACTTGATTTTTAAATTGAATTAATTGAGGTGACATTGGTTGATAACATTATATAGGTTTCAGGTGTACAATTCTGTAATACATAATCTGTATAATATATTGTGTGTTTACCATCCCAAGTCAAGTTATAGATAAAAGTTTTAAAACAAATTCAAAAATTTTAAATTTAAAAATTCAAATGACAGCATGTCTATTCTATCTACAGGCTATCAATAAGATAATGTTCCCTCCTTCTTAAAGATGCATAACCCATAAATATAAAAGGAAAAGAAAAAAGTTGTCCATGGTTCTAAGTTAATACTTTTTGTAAATGTCTGTGTGTCCTTTACTGTTTGTTTGGGTTTGGGGGGGAAGGGGAGCAGGGGACATAAAAATACAGTCAAGCATAGTTTTCTAACAGAAGTAATTATTCATTGTATTAGCAACATATAGAATGTTCAATGTTTTTTTAATATATTTTTATTGATTTTTTTATAGAGAGGAAAGGAGAGGGAGAGTTAGAAACATCAATGAGAGAGAAACATCAATCAGCTGCCTCCTGCACCTCCCCTCCTCCACACTGGGGATGTGCCTGCAACCAAGGTACATGCCCTTGACTGGAATTGAACCAGGGACCCTTCAGTCCACAGGCAAATGCTCTATCCACTGAGCCAAACCGGTTGGGCGAGTGTTCAAGGTTTTTTAAAAATATTTTTTATTTATTTCAGAGTGGAAGGAGAGAGAGAGATAGAAACATTGATGATGAGAGAGAATCACTGATCAGCTGCATCCTGCTTAACTCAACCTACAGCATGTGGCCTGACTGGGAATCGAACCATGACCTCCTGGTTCATAAACTGACACTCAACCACTGAATCACACCAGCTGGGCTCAAGTTACTTTTTAATAAACTGTCAGTTTTTCTGAGATCTTTATCAACTTTCTATCACATCCACAGTTTCTTTCTTAACAACAAATTCTAGAAACATAAAATACCAAGAGACGGTATAATGAGGATCTTTTAGAAAGATAATTTGAAGTCTTGACCTTAACTCTAAACTGGTGTAACTGCCTCTTTTCCGAGGCACGGGTAGCTTCTATCTAGTGGTTTACTTGACCTGGCAGTGAATTGCCTTTTGAAAGCTACACACAACTCTGCAATGGCCTCCCAGGGTCACAGCAATCTAGCATCCTGCCTGCGAGAGTGAAAAGGAAGGCAGATGACCTGAAGTGCAGGTGCATATCGAGGAATAGAAACGAAAACGACCCAGTTTGGGGTTCATTAATCCTGGTTCTCTAAATCATCTTCGCTGCGAGGGGTTGAAATACCGTGAGAAAATGGAAGTGTGAAAAAATGGTTTATTATCTATTCATTCTTGAGTTTCAAGGCATCTGTGTCTTCATGCATTTATTTTTTCATGCATGTAATGATACATAAAATACTTTAAAATCACACACAAGAAATCCTGTGACTCATAGAACAGATAAAGGGTTCGTAGATCTTTTTTAAAAAAATAATTACTACAAATTAGTAAAGAAACATGAGCAAGTCAACAGGATAATGAGTTCTGGGTATAAATGGGCAATTCACCAAAGAAGTCCAAATACATAATAGAGATATGAAAGAATGCTGAACTTCACCAACTAAAGCATCTAAGTTAAAATAAATATCGTATTTGTTCTAATCAGATTAGAAATCATGAAAAGGTTGCTATCAACTATTGTACAGGTGTGTGGTATAGAGAAATGAGTTCTCTATTAAGCTGTTGGTGGAAGTATAAATTTGTGCAAATTTTTGGAGAGTAATGTAGTTTTCCCTGTTAAAGTTGGAAAAGTACATATTACTTAGTAATCCCACTTCTAGTAATCCAACATATAGACACAGCTACATGAGAATGTAAAAATGAAATAGAAGAGGGTCATTACAGCATTGTTAGTAAGCAACAATGTAGGAACAATTTAAATATTTAGTGATACGGGAATGGCACATGAGGGAAGGTGTAGGCATAAAACCCTGTGGCCATTCAAGAAGGAATGCTAATAGGTGTAAGGCAATGTCCTCTGCCCCACCCCGAATAGTGGACATGTGGCTGTTCCCTGTGCATGTTTATTTACATATTATGCATGTTTTTACATGCCTCTGAGTTTTCACAAAACATTGAAAAGGAAAGAGTAAGGAAAATCTATCTGAATTACTCTAGTGAGATGTACATAATATATGAAGAAAAACACATACTCATGCTTGATTCTCAAAGGCCATTCTGAATGGCCTGACCCCACTTTTTGAGGAAAAAGTACTGAGTGTGACATATGCCGTGCCACTGTGCTTTTCCGTGTCTGAAGAGCCAGGGAGTCCGGGTAGCAAACCCCTGGCCCACGGACTAGAGGGGCTGCTGGGAGGAATGGAGTGGCATTCAGACCTTTGCTACAGCTGTTTTGGTTCCACAGGGAAGGACTAGAATGAGTGTCATAGGACATAATTAATAAATAGCCTTCCAGAGAAGGTAGAAACTGTTGGGACATGAAGTGATTACAGGAAGGGAGTTTTATGTCCAATGTGGGGCCATGACCAGGTCTGCAAGGGGTGACTGAATCGAGGAGTCACAAAAGAGGGGGCTTCACTTTTGTGTTTAGCCAATGAGATAAATATCATTATCTTACACTACTCAGGCTGCAAGTCACTATCTTTTTAAACTACTCATGTGATCACATCTGCAGAAATGGTTCTTCCTTTCCTTAATCCCCGCCCATGAATGATAAGAGTCCCGCCCCTTTACCATTCTTATATGCGTTAATTACCAGTAATTAATTACTGCTTCTCTGACTCTAGTTAGACAAGCCCAAACTATGTACAGTTCAGCTGATGACTAGTTATCACTTAGATTTTTATTAATAACAGATGTAGAGGTTACTGATTGGTCCAAGGTTATCTAGTAATATTCAGGACTTCTGACCCCCGTTTCGAAGTCATATCGCCCTAGGTCAGTGATGGGCAAACTATGGCTCTCGAGCCACATGCTGACCACTGACCTAGACTCTCAATTCCAGTAATTACAGGCTGTGGTTATTCCTTGTGATTAAGCTCCTATCCCAGTGGTCAGCAAACTCATTAGTCATCAGAGAAGCAAACCGCAATTCGTGAGCCGCAGTTTGCTGACCACTGCCCTAGGTTACAATGGCATGGAAATAGGAAAGCCACTCACCAAGAAAATGGACCCCCAAATGAATGGTGGGCTGTAGAAAAAGAGCAGGGGGCCACAATTCCTTAAAATGCAATGTTTGTCCCAGGAAAAGCCACTTAGGTAAAATATTTCATGCTGTAGAAGGGAAAATGGAAGTTGGGTGAGAATTGACTATTAAGAAAACTTCCAGTTAGAAATTTTAATGGACCTGCAAAAAAGTGATTTAAAAATATCTCCTTTAAAAATAGTAGAACAACTAATCTTATTATTCTTAAGCTCCCGGGCCTGGGTGGCTACCCAGAAATCCTCTGTAAGTACTTAATTTTAAAGAACTTCCACCCTTCCACCGCACTGGGACTCAGGGGGAGAGTGAGCATATGTCATATTGTGGGGACGAGAGGGTATGACAGAGTGGTTGGTAGGTATTAATGCCGCCAGACTGAGAACTTGCCCCAAAAGAAATGGCCTGAAAGAAATCCAGACTTTTAGTCATCAACATTCAGTCCCTATTCCACACAAGCAAAAAGAAGCCAAACACTCCATGAGTAGACAAATTAAAAAGAGGAAAAAAAATGGCTTTTTTTAAAGGGGGTTGGAGAACAGGTCAAGGTCAGTACATTCTTACACATAAAGTAGCCCTCTGGTGATCAGAGACTACAGCAAAAGCAACTGATAGGAAACGGAGGAACACGGTGTTTTGTGAGGTTGTGCACACTCGGGTTCCATGGGAAACTGAATAGTGATGAAAATTGAGTGCCTTGGACCATGAACCCCAATGCAAAGTGCACACTAAAAATTTCTACGTGAACCAGCTGGGATTCAAATCAGCCGCTGAGTTTTCTCTGCGTGTCGAGTTCTCACTCAGGCTTCTGTGCCTCAGACGATGAGAGGGCTGCTAGATGTGTGAGGACTGGCAATGACACCTCACTCTCCAGGAGCTAGGCCAAGAGTGTGGGTAACGGCTAATCCCCCTGCTTCCTTGAACCCCGAGAGTGCTCAAAGTCAGGCATCTACTTGTCTGCTCATTCCTCCTGTACCTCCCCCTTCCCCGAGGGAAAGAGAAACATCAGCTTATTTAGTAAACAATAACGTCTTGGAGGCTCATGCTCCTCTCTCCATTGTGCAAATGTGGGTGTGAAGAGCACAGTGGAGATGGGAAAACCAATCTTGGTGAATAAGGTGTAAAAAAAACCTATTTTATGGCGAGGCTTATAGATGGGGGAGCACTCTGACTCCGAGAGCAGAGAAGGAACCCCGGAAACGAGTGCACTGTCCAGTGCGATACCTGGGCAGAGGGTGCCTCCAGAGCCTGCCGAGGGCCAACATGGAGAGGAGCTGCAGGCCGAAACCGGTTTGGCTCTGTGGATCGAGCATCAGCCTGCGGACTGAAAGGTCCCGGGTTTGATTCCGGTCAAGGGCATGTACCTTGGTTGCAGGCACATCCTCATTGGGGTCATGCAGGAGGCAACTGATCGATGTCTCTCTCTCTCTCTCATCGAGGTTTCTAACTCTCTATCCCTCTTCCTTCCTCTCTGTAAAAAATCAATAAAATATACTTTTTAAAAAAACAAAAAAAGAGAGGCTGTGGGAGCCAGTGGAGACTGCCATCTGGATGTAAATGCAGGTGACTGTGGACTCCGTGTCTATCTTACTGTCAGCTCGCAGGTAAGCGCGGTCTGATGCTGAGCGCTGGGCCCAGAACCTGGACAGAAACTTCTCTGGCCCTTGTTTGCTCCATCTGGTCACAGGCAGGACTATGCTGTTGGTGGCCACCGGTCATTTGTGGCAAGTAACAAGCTCACAGCGACTTCCTTAGAAATGTCAGACTCAATATCTGTATTAGCTAAGATTACAGAAATAATAACTTAATGAAGACAGAGGGTTGCTCTGATCTCATGGAAATGTCCAGGGGATGGTTTGAGACTGGCACACCGACCGGGCTACCCGGAACCCAAGACCCATTGATTTTGATGTCTGTCCTGCCAGCTTCACCCCCACAGGCCGAGCTGGAGCATCCCCCCGTTCCAGGGGCGCAGAGGGGGGAAAGCCAGAGGCCAGGCGGAGGAATGTCCATGACGACAGCCAGAGACACTTCCATCTGCATGCCGCTGGCCATGCCTGGCTGCAGGCTGGGGGTGAGCACTGAGAAGGGCCGCCAACCTGAGACCCCACCCCCTGGAACAACGTCAGGATGATAACGAGCAGTCTCCCCTGCTATCGTTTAGCTGACATCATTCTTTTTATTTAGAACTGTTTTTTCTCGTCAGGATGATAACGAGCAGTCTCCCCTGCTATCGTTTAGCTGACATCATTCTTTTTATTTAGAACTGTTTTTTCTCGAATGGGTAGAAGGAGAATGGACCAAAAAATGTGTCTTGTTTACTTGTTTGTTTTTAGATTCCACACGTAATTAAAAACCACCTGATAATTCTTTCCCTGCCGACCTATTTCACTTAGCACAACACCCTCTGGGGGTACCCAGGCCGTCACAAATGGGGATTAGTTGCTCAATGACAGTCTGAAACCAGGCATGGGAGGACTTTCTAAACGGTGCTTTCCAGATTCTGAACCGGAAGGTGAGGCCAGCTCTGTGGTTTAAAAGTCTTAGGGATGGGCTGAGTCTTAAAAGCATGTTTAATCTAATTAACGAGCAGCGGGCTGGGACTCGGCACGCTCCTCCCTGCCTGACCCCATCTTCCCTCTCCCAGGCGTGATGAAAAATCACGTGCTCTGATTGCATTCCTGGAGGCCTTGCTAACTTACTGGTGAAAAATGCCAGCTGCCAGGACTTGGCTTTATGTTGTCCTGTACTCGGTGAGTGATGCCAACTGTAATATTAACTAAAGCTCAAAGACCAGTCCTAACCGGTCTGGCTCAGTGGATAGAGCGTTGGCCTGCAGACTGAAGAGTCCCAGGTTCGATTCCAGTCAAGGGCATGTACCCTGGTTATGGGCACATCCCCAGTAGGAGGTGTGCAGGAGGCAGCTGATCGATGTTTCTCTCCCATCGATGTTTCTAACTCTATCCCAGTGGTTCTCAACCTGTGGGTTGCGACCCTTTTGGGGGGTCGAACAACACTTTCACAGGGGTCACCTAAGACCATCAGAAAACACAGATATTTACGTTACGGTTCATAACAGTTGCAAATTTACAGTTATAAAGTAGCAATGAAAATAATTTTATGGTTGGGTGTCGCCACAACATGAAGAACTGTATTAAAGGTTCACGGCTTTAGGAAGGTTGCTCTATCCCTCTCCCTTCCTCTCTGTAAACAATCAACAAAATATATTTTAAAAGAATAAAACTCAAAGACCATTAAGTTGTTAAATATTTGTTAATTGGTCAGTTAATCCAACCAAAATCTTCCTGTCAAAGTAACCTTCATTTAAGGATTCAAGCGTAAGAAAGGGCTGGTCAGATAAAGAGAGAAACAGGGTGGGAAGGGAAAGAGAGAGCTTCAGGCTGTAACCACATCCTGTGGGAAGAAGGAGCCAGGCCAGCTAAGCAAGTTCAGGGAGCAAAAGATGGCGGGAGAAGAGATGGAAAAGGCGGGTGGGCAGAAGCCGGGCGCCAGCAGGGGGACGTGGTGAGTCGCGGGGCTGTGGGCCTTTCTGTCAGGGCCGCGGGAAGACAACGAAGGGTCTTCCCACGGGCCGACATGCTCAGAGCAGATCTACCAGTAAGCAGTTCATTCTCAATAACCACGTGGAAATGGTATTAATACCCATGCCCCACCACTACTACCCCCAGAGGCACCATACCCCACAGCGACTCCTACAGGTCAAAGGAGAAACGGAGGAAAGGATCTACCTAATAAAACTGCGATTTTGAATTCTCAGAAGATTTTCAATTTACAGTAATTAAACACACAAAGCCTTTTCCCCTTAGACCAGTGGTTCTCAACCCGTGGGTCGCGACCCCTTTGGGGGTCGAACGACACTTTCACAGGGGTCGCCTAAGACCATCGGAAAACAGATACTTACATTATGATTCATAACAGTAGCAAAATTACAGTTATGAAGCAGCAATAATTTTATGGTTGGGGGTCACCACCACCTGAGTAACTGTATTAAAGGGTCGCGGCATTAGGAAGGTTGAGAACCACTGCCTTGGGCCCTAAGGGTGCGCTCGGATGTGTTGTGATAAACTTTCGCAGCTGTGATAAACAAGTTACTCAGGAGTGCGCCATGTCAGGGATGTTGCTCAACGCCCGCGATGGGCTATCACAGCGCTGCCAAACCCGCGTTATAATCGTTTTTAAAAAGTGGTGATTTAAGTACACAAATGTGATCAATGAGTGCAGAATTACATAATCGCCCAGAGGAGCCACCAAGTTTTGCTAACGGCCCTCGCCTTTCCCTCTGCTGATGTTGGCAGCGGGGAAACTAGGTTAGAAGCATTGTTTCTCTCTGCGGCTGCGGAGACAGTTCCAGGGCCCGGATGAATGGGGTTCATTCAGAGGCCTCGGAGAGGGGCGGCGGCTCCTCTCCGGGCACAATGGGCCCAGCCAGGGTTTCCCGAACAGAACCCGCTCTCGCTCTTTACCCCGCCGACAAGGTCCCGCATTTCCAAGGAGCGCACAGCGCGGTGACTGAGGTCTTATCTCTCCTTTCGTCCCAGCTC
>PVJN01010999.1:20339-55483 GCA_004026805.1 Lasiurus borealis
TATATTTTATTGATTTTTTTACAGAGAGGGAGGGAGAGGGATAGAGAGCTAGAAACATCAATGGGAGAGAAACATCCCTCAGCTGCCTCCTGCACAGCCTCTACTGGGGATGTGCCCACAACCAAGATACATGCCCTTGACGGGAATCGAACCTGGGACCTTTCAGTTCGCAGGCCGATGCCCTATCCACTGAGCCAAAGAGGTTTCAGCGGATCTGTGTACTTTTGTAACTGATCTTTCTAAAGGCAGGACAATGCACCACAACAGCGGGAGAAAAGGAGGTTCGCGCCTGCTTCCTGCGCCCTTTGACACCCTCCATCTCCCCTTTGTGTGGCCGCTGGCTTCTGCAGGACCCTTTCTCATTCCGACTGGACTACAAAGAGTCAGAAATACAAGCATCAAATTGAAGGTCCCTTTTTTTTTGGTTAAATGGACCCATTTTGTCAACTGACTCTTTTTCGTTTTCCCCGGTTGAACCACAGACCAACCCCCCGAAGGTGCCAAGGTCACGGCTGGCAGAGTAAACTGTAATCTCACTCCCTGGCTTCAGAACAGCACAGCAAGAAGTCTTTGATGTGACAGGGAAGGAATTTCAAATTACATGTTATAATGGTACATGCTTTTAGATGCTTCTGAATTTTCCCGAGTTCCGAATTTAAAGGTACACTGCGGGTTTTTCCCTACTCCGGCCAGGGAACGAACAGACTGCCAGGATGGACCGGGGCCCTGGTCCTTCCCAAAGACACCTGCAGCCGGACCACACAGGACACTCAGGGAGGAATGAGCCGGGAGGGGCTGGGGTCCTGGCGCCTGCTCGCCCTTCGGCCTGCTTTTGTGCCCACACCCCTACGCAGGCCAAACTGAGGCCTGCGTGTGGCCTCTGCCCCTCACTCACCTGCGGGGCGTCAGAAATGCTCCTCCTCCAATGGAGACCCAAGATCACAGTGCCATTCCACATGGAACCACTCTTGGGGAGAGGGAAAGGAAGGAAACTACGTCAGGAGCCCCCACCTCTGAAGGAGCCCCACTGCCGAGAGGAAAGGTCCCCTTTCCCCACGTGGTCTTCAGGGGCTGAAGGCGGCGGCAGAGAGAGCACCCCTAACCAAACCCCTCCCCCCCCATGTCCTCCTCCAGTCAGCATCTACCACACTTACCACGCTGGGGAAGGATCTTTACTAGGGAAACGCTGTGTGACTGCTGCGCACGTGCTCTGACCACATTCCGTAATGATGGAGGAGAGTGGCCGTGTCTGCCTCACGGGGTGTGGAGAGGGTGAAAGGAGAGGAGTATAAGGTGCTGCGTGAGAACCGTGTGCCTGGGGAGTGTGCCTGCTCAGTCCGTCAGTCGGCGGTCGCATCTGATCGCAGCTCTGGGAGCTGTCAGGTAAAGCTTCACTCTTTATATATATATACTTTATTGATTTTTTGCAGAGAGGAAGGGAGAGGGACAGAGAGTTAGAAACACCAATCACAGATGAGAGAGAGACATCGATCAGCTGCCTCCTGCACGCCCCCTACTGGAGATGTGCCCGCAACCAAGATACATGCCCTTGACCGGAATAGAACCTGGGACCCTTCCGTCCGCAGGCTGACGCTCTATCCACTGAGCCACACCGGTTTCTGCTAAAGCTTCACTCTTAATCTTAACACCTTCTAACGGAGCTACCTGAGGTTGAGGAGCAATTCTGATGTGCGCAGGAGCCAGGAGAAGGGACACTTCTGACCCGGAGGTATGTCTAACCACCCCAAGACTTCGATTTCCTGTAGCTTCCGCAATTCCTGGCGCTTGGGAAGAGATTTGCACCGCAGAGAGGAATTATTTATTACAGTTTAAGTATTTTAACTAGATTTGATTAGATTGTCCCAATATCTTATCCGTTCAAATGTAATATGAAATGCTATGTTGTATGTTTCTCTATACTTGTTTTAAGTGAATCATAATGTTAGTGATAAGATTTGGGATTCGTTGTTACCTCTTAAGCTTTTTATATACTTGATAGTGAGCTGGTCACCCAGTTTAGCTGCAGTTGCACAACGAGAAGGTCTTTTTCATCGCACAATCATTCTTCTAAAGTTGAATGTGCCTGTACCAACGTCCCGAGTGAGGACAGCTGTTCAAACAGTGAGCTCTATGTATTAGGACAGGTGCTCTTATTATCTCCCAAGTCCACAACACAAGTGCCGCTTTATAAAAGATTGGGAGGAAAAAATAAATGCGTGTATTCCAGGACTAAAACAAAGCAAGAAGTTTCATTTTACTCCGTGCACAAGCGTCAAAGGATACCACATGGAAAGTTCAGAGAAGATTGGAGGGGTGTCCGAGGCCACAGAAGGGGGCCTGGTTTGGGTCTCTATTCCAGCTAGCTGCAAAGCTCAGGCACTGCCTCAAAGGCTTCCTAAGAATCACTTGACACACCTACAAAACCCAAAAACTCTACTGAATTTCCTAATTGTTAGACGATGAGTTACTTAGGGCCAGGGCCATCTTACCCATCTTGGCCTTGCCAGTCCCTCGTACAAACTCGGCTGTGGCTGCATGATGAAGCATGCTGACCGAAGACCCACCCCCTGGAGGGGCAGTCTCGGCCTGGTCAGCACGCACCGTCCCAGGGAGTAAAACCAATGGCGGTGATCAAGAGCACTTGTTCTCGATGAGGGGTGGTGTGACCCCCTAGCGGACATTTGGCAATGTTGGGAGTCAGCGTTGGCTGCTACAACCTGGGGCGGGGGAGCTAGCATCCGAGAGACCAGGGATGCCCCCAGATACCCTACCCACCCAGGAAATCTCCCACAACAAGCAATGATCTGGCCCCAAACGTCCACAGTGTTAAGGCTAAGAAACCTGGTCCAAAAGTCAACTATTCACAACAGCATCAGGGAGAATCCATAACATTCCACCTTCCTATCTAATAAAGAGGGAAGATGCTAATGGACCATCACTCCATCACAAAGATGGCTGCACCCACAGCTGAGGCCAATTCCCAAAAGGAGCCTTAACGAGCAGTCAGCAGGAACGGGCCCCCAACCTGGTGGGGCTTGACAGGGGACCTCAAGGTGCACTTCCCGTCCTGGTGCTAAGCTAGGGGACCTCAGGCTGCTTCCCCCGCCACAGTGCCAGGCTGGGGGACCTGAGGCTGTGCCCTCCCAGTGCTGGGCCGAGGGACCTGAGGCTGCACCCCACCACCTGGTGGGGCTTGACAGGGGACCTCAAGGCACTCCCCACACCCCGGTCTTGGCTGGAGGAATTCAGGCCATGCCCCCATCCTGGCACCAGGCCAGGAAACCTGAGGCTACTTCCCCTGCCTGGCAGGGCTAGGGCTTGACAAGGTTGGAACTGGCTGGGTCTGGATCTAGCCCAATGGGGGATGGCCTGGTCTGAGTCTCACTGGATTTTGAAGCACATGTGGGTGGGCAGGAACTTGACTCTGGGTCCCATGGTACAGCCCAGATTGACCGGAGGAAAGTTTTCATATACATTTTACTAATCTTCTTTCATCTCTGCCACTTCTATTAGTGGGAAAGGGCAAATAGCAATATTATTTCCTCTAATGAATCCCTTTTTAATGTGCATGAATTTCATGCACCGGGTCACTAGTGATTAAATAAAAAAGCTTTGTTTTCAGTACTCATTTTCCCCTAAAACAGCAAATCTGCTGATGTGGAAATGTGGAAGCAGAATACAAAATTTGCCATTTTCTCCTGGCGGGTGGATCATTTTTAATACATTTTCATGTTTTTCGCCACAAGTGACCTTTAGGAACCGTGCCAGAACACTAGTGATGGCGGCATGCTGTCACACGAGGTGCTTCATCTCCCCCAAGGGCACTGACCTGTGTTCCTGAAATGTGGAGAGAAGTCACACGTGGGAGGGCGAGGCCCGTACGCTATACTGCCATGAGATCCTGAAGCAGGAGAGGTGGCAGCGATAATGATCTGGAGGCAGGGAATATCCTATGAGTGCTTCATACTAAGCACTTTCCATGCTTTTTCAACTAACTGGTGAGCTCTACCAAGTTCAGAAATGAAATGTTCTCTAAGAAATAGAATTTGCTCCTGTAAAAACTGTATCGTGATTCCTCTTTCACACATCCTCCCCTCCTCTAGTCAGGGGCCTTCAGGCGGGCAGGGTCTCTTGTCTTATTCATCAGGGGGTCCCCCAGGGGCCTGGCCCTCTACCACAGAATAAGGCGTTCATCAGGGCTCTGGTGAATGAGAAAAGGGCAGCACTGCCCAATGACACATAAATCCAGGTAAAGTGCCTAAAGCCCTCCACCTTCTGCGGAGAAGAGAGGTTGCCCCCAGCCTAGCCGTGGCTCCTCCCTGAGCAGGTACCTCGCCCACCTTGGCAGGCACAGTTGCCGGGAGGGTCTAGCATGCCTCGGGCACTCGGCTTATTGTGAATTGGCTATACGTTGAGACGGGAACATTCTCAAGGTTTTCCACCACAGGACATGTGACCTACTCCTTGACCAGGACCCGGACTCGGCAAAGAGTTACTCCCTCTTATCATGTGAACTGTCTACAGCCCTTGTGCGGTTCCTGCCCTTTACGTGTTCGGTGCTGATAACGACGAGTGGCACTCAGATACGTCAAAAGGAGGAACCATTCCCGTTGGGCAATCTCTCCGCGCGGCGCTGTATCTGTCCACGTGAGCGGCAGAGGAAAAGCATTCCTTTCTGCGCCTAACGCGGCGACCTTCAGCGGCCCGGCGACACTGCTGCCTTATCAGGGGAGCTGCCCTGGGGAGGTGGGGTGGGTCCTGTGGAAAAGGAGGAAGAACAGGAGCAGGAACAAGTGAAATGTGCGGAGGCAGGCGCTGCATTTCTATTCTGGGCACCGCAGGCAGAGACCACCGCCAGTCAACCCTCCGACGCCTCATCAACAGGACAAGCATCACTTCTCTCTCGCTTTTCAGCCTCCAAACCCCAGCATGTGGGCAGGACGGCAGCAACCGGGCAGGATTTGCTTGCTGCGCTGTTTATTCAGAGAAGACCTTTTCTTCATTCTCTCCGTGAACTAAAACCTATGGAACAGTCTCGGACACATGCTTACCCACCATACACAACTCAGAAACAGAGAGGTGTCTGCCCTCCGAGTTTCTGTGTGTCATAAAAAATAAGGGAAAGGAGAAAAGAAGGTCATATTCCTTCCCTCTATAATGTAATAGCCAAACCAGTACATACGTTTTTATTGCAACCACTCAATGCGGACAACAGTATAGATCTGACCAAACTGAATGCGGATCAGATGCCCCAGAGGGTGGAGTTGGCAAGTAAACAGCCTAACTAATAAAGAGGGATTATGCTAATTGACCACCACGCCCTCACAAAGATGGCAGCACCCACAACCAATAAGGAGGGAATATTCTAATTGACTGCCATGCCCTCAAAGATGGCAGTGCCCATAGCCACAAGATGGCATCACCCAGGCCCTTTGCCCCACCAGGGGGACATGCACATGACACTCTATGCACCTGCTTCCATAGTCCCCCAGTCCCCTCAGCCCCCCAGCCCCCCAAGGCTGGCCCAAGGCACAGGCAAGCCTCAGCTGGTGGCTACCCAGCCACCCAGAACCACCTGAAGCTCAGGTAACCAGGGCTGGCTGAGGCTTGTGCTGCCGGCAGTGGCAGCAGCAGAGGTGTGATGGGGGCATCACCTTCCTGCTCACCAGGTGGCCTCCCGCCCCTGAGGGCTCCTGGACTGTGAGAGGGGCCAGGCTGGGCTGACGGGTGCCCCCTCCAGTGCAAGAATTTTCATGCACCGGGCCTCTAGTAGAACATAACACGGTCCAACTTCTTTCAACAGAATTTCTGCTTCTGTTGATTCTGAGATGAGGCAAAGGGTCTCCTGGGCATCTCCGGTCACTTGGCATCATCTCCAAAAAGCAGGTCCCTTCTCGGTCTACAGGCCACAGAGCGGGAAGACCCTCCAGTGGGCTGCCAGGGAGCCGGGCACATGGGAGCACTCGCAATGCTTCTTGCCTTCTTATTTTTCTGTTTTCTCTGGCAGAATTCCCCCCCACCCCCACCCCAGTCCAATGCAGGGCTGCAACTGAAAGCAGCTGTCCACAGGGCAGGAATTCCAAAGACCAAAGCAAAAAGAGAACGGAGTGGGGGTCAAATGAGGAGAAACAGGGGGACAAGAGGACTCCTGGCAGCTCCGCCTTGCACAGAAGCTGGAGGCAGAAACAGACTGGAGGGCAGATGGCCTGGAGGCAGCCGAGGGCAAAGCGACACTACCCACCCCACCCCACCCCGGGCTCGCAAGCGGCTATTACATTTCTGCAGAGACTCACAAATTTTAAACACACCGAGAAATATTTCTACATATTTCCCTCTGGACTTCTGGTGGTCACTCCTTTGGTTTCTGTTATATATTCATTCATGCTTCTGAATCCTGCCAGAGATGAAATTAATACTTGAATTTCTTATTTTTATTTCATTACTTACAAGTTATTGAGAAAGTAGAGTCTGATTATTTTGGAACCTGGTTTCAAATCATTATAAAAGGATTATGGTTCAAATATTGCCATTAGTTACTTTCTTTTGAGGGAGAACTTCAAAGAAGCAAAATATATTGAATACAACTTCAGAATACAGAATTTCAGAATATATTTTAAAAACAGACTTCAAGAATACATAAACACGCTACTGTATTTTAGGATTTTTAATATCTTCCATGCAAATTAACATACCTAGCCTGCAGTGACAACAATGTATGAATTCCAAAGCAGATCAGAAGACTTAATGGAGGGCTGAGGTTCTGGAAGGCAACTGGTTTGAAGCTAAAAAGTATTTGCAAGTCTGAGAATCTACACTTTCAGCATGAAAACTTCTGCTGCCCTCACTTCTTTAAAATATATATATATATTTACCAGCCAGAACAACTGTGAAATGGGACCCACAAATGTTTGATCTCAGTAGAAATTTCAGGAACGTAACCGTGGGCAGTAAACACTGTTTTACAGACCGGCTGCCAAATCTGGAAGCCTTTTCTTTCAGCCGGCACTTTCCCACCATCCCGAGGACCACTGCTCATTAACAACCAAATTGTTTTCCTCGGCCCGGCTATAAGGGGTTTCCTTAGAAACCGCTCGGTGAAAGGCCGCGGCTTTCTTCCACAGAATCTCAAGCAGTGAAAAGGCAGATTTTCTGGCATAAATCAAACCCCATTTCTAGGGTTCACTAAATCCTTTCTCCTCAATGTAATGTTTTGTGACTGGATCTTAGCCGTTAATGGTACAGGCCGGAGAGCTGGTGTGAACTGGTTTTCAAATAATTTTACTCCACTTCTTTTGTTACTCCATTGAAACCATTTCCAGGGCTGGTTACACCTGGAGGGGGGTTTAAGGGCACCACGAGTAGACAAAATGGTACGTTCTATGGTGCAGCGAAATCTGTCCTCCTCCTCCTCCTCCTCTCTCCCCAACCCCCCGTTAAGTTTACTCAGGTGGATTAACCTCTGTATTGTCATGATAATGTCTGCTCTAATTTCAGAGTTGTTCTTGCTTATCAATATACTTTTTTAAAAAAGAGATGGAAGTAGGGACATGGGAAATAAATGATTTTGTACTTAAAGTACAGATACTTCAACCGTCTAATACTGTATATATGAATAATGTTTGAGGAAGCTGCTAGATGCACACAAATGCATAAGAAATACCCTGAAAAGAAGCATATGCATCGATAATTATGTCTCCGGTGTGGAGTTGGAGAACCACTTTAAATGAGACCTAAAATCATCACTGAGAGAGAATCACGCTCTTCCAAATCCCCTCACTTTTGCACACGTTGCTCTTTGCCAGCGGTGTGCCTCTGCCTCCCAAACAAATCCTACTCCTCCTTCAGACTCTGCCCAACCATTTCCTCAGTCATTCACTTCTTCATTCATTCATTCATTCCATAGATTTTTCTATTCGCACTGCTTGGAGCTGGTGGCTGCATCTAAATCATCCCCCTGTCCCTGACTTCCTCAGAGACAAACACTACTACCATCTGACATACTATGCATTTGCTCCTTTTTCTTTTGCTCTGCCTCCCCTTCTAGAATATAAACTCTATAAAGCTAAATATTTTGACTACATCCTTAGAGGTAAGAAGTGTACCTCACAAACATAGAACACCGTTGAGTGAATGGATTGAGCCAATTGAACTGTGTCTGCAGCACTAACTCTCGACATGAGACTGTCCTTCTGAGCATGGACTACAAATCTCTCTTTATAAAAGCCCAGCAACCAGAACAATGGAATGACCAGAACAACCAGAACGACCGGTGGCTATGATGTGCACTGCTGCAGCCAACCAGCCTGATCGGGGCCCCGACTGGCAACCCCCCTGACTGGCCCAGACCCCGATTGGCCCCCAACACTCTGATCGGGGGTGGGGCTGGCTGGCCAACCACCCATGGCCCCTCCCCCTGCTGGCCCGGCCCTATGGGCCCCATTGGGGTTGGCTGACCAGACCCCACCCATGCATGAATTGGCACACCAGGCCCCTAGTATGGTAATAAACCCACTGACTTTGTGAGTTTTGATCACCTAGGTATTTTGATGATCTGAAAGGCACCTGAAACCGATTCAGAAGCCCAAACTTACTCTCTGCACTTGTATTGCTACAATTTATCCCCCTAACTCACTTCCTCTCCTTCTTAAAATATATATTTTTACTGCTTTCAGAGAGGAAGAGAGAGGGAGAAAGAGAAACATCAGTGATGAGAGAGAGTCATTGATTGGCTGCTTCCTACAGTGATTGGCTGCCCCACACTAGGGATTAAGCCCACAACCAGGAATGGAACCGTTATCTCCTGGTTCATAGGCCGATGCTCATCCACTGAGCCACACTGGTCGGCCTCCTGACTCTTCTTGCCTCAACATCACTAAGCAGATTCCTGGGTGGTTCTTAACTGTCTGCATGAAAATAAGGATGGAAGTAGGGCCACGGTCCCTCCCACACAGTTTTCATCGAGGTGGGACCTCGAAGTGAAAGTGCCACTTCCTCCTCAGAGAAATTCTTGTGAGAAAGTGTTAAGCATAGATAATCATGTCTGGGTGGAAATAAAAGGCTTCACATTAGAAAACTGGTTTCACTGACTATTGAGGGATCTCTTCGTTTTATAAAACCATTTATGGTCGTTAGCGGGTGACTGCAGAGTGTTTAGTCAAGGAAAAGATCACTGTCCCAAGGTTGTCAAGAAAAAGAATATAAAAAATTTCTAAGATTTTTGAGATACATTTAAAAAATCAATTGTCCACCTGGCCTAAATAAAAGCATCTACTTGCCTTTTTTCTTTCCCTATTTCTGATAATTACCCAATGCATCTCAAAATCCCATATGAAATTTTAAAGTATTAAGTTAGAAATAACCGATTATCTTGGTCAGAATCTACTTTTCACCTCTATCTATGGCATCATATGACCTTTCACTCAAGCCATCTGGCTCCCTTCATTTGCAAGCTAGTACTGCTTTTAATTATCGCCCCGCACTCACTCATTCGCTTCAGGGGCTCAGCTCTCAGGTTCTGTAACTTCCACCCTCAGACTGCTGAGAGGACTAGTCAACTTCCAGCAGGACAAGCAGCAGAAGTGCTGACCTTCGGCAACCAGGGTTGGAGGTACAAGGAGAGGTGTGGACCCGGTCAGTGGTAGGATGGCCAGTTCTTCCTGCTTCTGCTGGGATTTTCCCAGTGTAGCACTGACATTCCCACATCCTAGGACTGCCCTCAGCCCAAGGGGTAGTTCACCTGACTGACAGGAACCTGATCTCTTGGCCTTTCTAGTGAGATACTTCCAAAGACACGGAAGCATGGATGTGGCTCCGAGAAGAGTCAGGCCACTGGAACCTAAGTCAGTGGGTGAGACCGGAGGGACAACGCTGGTACACAGATAGCAAGCATTGGGGTCCCATGGCCTGGACTTGGGTCGTTGTGGCCTTGTGGGTATCCCTGGAGCACAGGACACAAAACCTCTGGCAGGACAGCGAGCCAGGCTCCATTGCTTCGGCAGTCCTCCTGGGAAGGGTTTGCTGCTACAGTGGCGTCTGTGACAGGCCAGGCAAGACAGGCAGCGGGGAGATGAGGAGTCCAGGTTCCACAGCCAGGGGGAGGCGCAGAGAAATTTAAACCTCGGTCTTCCTGCCCCAGGTCTCTGCTCAGGCATTTACTCACGGTTGTACTATAAATTCTACCTGTGGAAATCCTCTACAGTAGTTCTGTCATGTCATTTCCTGCTGCCCAGATTGTTAAATTCGATGACGGTCAAGATTCTTTCTCATTGATCTTGTATCCTTTAATTAGCAAAAATACTCAGCAGAACATAACCTTTGGATGATGCTGAATTACATAAAACAAACCATTCACTAGATCCTTGCGCCTGCCCCAGGGGACATCCTTCCAATTCTATGCCACCTTCACCGCCCAGCTCCAGTTCTAGAATCTTTACTTGAGACTATAGAGACCGCTGCCCTTTCTGCAGTTCACCTCCACATTCTACCTTTTCGTGCCTTTTCAACTTAATCTCATGGTTCTGAGGCATCACTGGCCCCTCTGTGTCTTTATGCTTAGAGCAGACAGTCACTCAACGCTGGGGCCTTGAAATCCAGAAGCACAATCCTGCCAATAAATCTGTTCCCTTCACCGACCATTCAAAACAGGAATGACCGTTCAAAACAGGAAAGGAATGCTGAGCTCCCAACGGCAGCCGGACAGCGCTGTGTCCAGGCGCTGCTGTTCCGTTTACAAAGGAGTTCCTTTTGTCCTTGATGGGGAACTTACTCCATCCACCACATGTGAAGCAGAGACTGCTCGCACATTGCTAAGCATTTTTTTTTTTTAAAGAAGAAAGCCTTTCCTTATGAAAAGGCATTCTCGGCATTTTCTAAAAGTGGAAAGTGTGAATATACAGTTGATATCAATGTCTTTAAAAATAGAATACATGTAATAAAAACTACTAGGAGCCCAATTACTTTGGGGGAACTACAGTTGAAGAAAGGGATCACAGAAACAAACAAACAAAAAAACCATAAAAATGATGATCAACAGTGTCAAGCGCTAAGCAAGGGTCACAAGAGAAAAGAGCTGAAATCTGTTCGTGGAAATGGACACGAGGCAGTGACCTGCCAGCCCCGTTAGGTCTGTTCGGTGGGGTTTAGGGCTGGGGCAGGGAGTTGTGGAAGTGATATATAGATTAGTAGGAAGGATCATGGAAATGTCCCCCAAAACGTTTCCTCTTTCTTCAGCTGGTGCCTCCCCACCCCAAGTGATCTGGGTCTTCCCCGGGCTGGACCCACTCCCTGCGGGGCGCCCCCAGCAACAGGTGCAGCGCGGCTGTTAGAATTCAAGCACCACGGAAAGCAGCTTCCTGTCACCGTGACAAAGTACACATTGCGATGGAAATTCTGGTGCTCCCTAGACAAGTTCTTAATTTTTTATTTTATTTTTTGTAGAAAGAAATGCAAGGTGTTAATTAGTAAATTCAAACAATCTGTTACGTGCACAGTTTTGTTACATGGACATACTTTAGTCTGGCTGACTGAAGATGAGCATACTCCATGAAGAGGACATTTATGAGAAATGGGTGAATGGCAGGATTTCATTATGATGGTGAAACAGACCTTAAGTTAGTTGCTCATCAAGGTTAAATCTTACGTTTGTCTCCAGTGAAGAAAAGGAGAGGTATTACTTGGAGGGAAAATGCCAACTATAATATTTTTTTAATATATTTTATTGATTTTTTACAGAGAGGAAGAGAGAGGGATAGAGAGTTAGAAACATCAATCAGCTGCCTCCTGTACGCCCCCCACTGGGGATGTGCCTGCAACCAAAGTACATGCCCTTGACCAGAATCGAACCTGGGACCTTTCAGTCTGAAGGCCGACGCTCTATCCACTGAGCCAAACCGGTTTTGACCACCCTATAATATTTTAATTTCACAATATTTAGGAACTTGTTTGATTTACAGTGTTAATATTTACTTGATAAAATAATAATCTTATGTGTGTTTCTTAACTGAAAACAGACACACCAATTATTTGCCCTCCCCCCCACCCCAGGCTAGAACTACTCGCTGAAAGGCTTCTCCCAGCATTCAAGAGAAAGGCCATTGGGTCTATGAACTACAACCCAAATTTCACAAAATATTTCCTTTAACACTGATCTTTGGGTAGAGGACCTGTACCTATAGGCTATTCATGATACATATGGTCTTATTATCCAATTTTGCCTAAACCAATAAATATTTATGCAGACCCAACATATGCAAAAACTTTGGTAAAGGAGCTGCCCCGTTCTTATTTCTACTTCCCACCGAGAAGTAAAAGAGAAAAGACCGAATAAAATAAAATGACTGAAAAAGAGGAAGAGAAACATTTTTTTAAGGCCACGGGGAAAACAGACACTATCCAGAAGCACCAACAGGGCAAGTGTCCCTGTGACAGCGAACAAGAGGTCACCTGTCAGGTGCCAAGTTGAAGGGGGAATCCAGGGAGAACTTTTTATTTTTTTAAAATATATTTTTACTGATTTCAGAGAGGAAGAGAGAGGGAGAGAAACATCAATGATGAGAGAGAATCCCTGATTGGCTGCCTCCTGCATGCTCCATGGTGGGAATCGAGTCTGAATCCTGGGCCTGTGCCCTGACTGGGAATTGAACCCTGACCTCCTGGTTCATTGGTCGACACTCAACCACTGTGCCACGCTATGGGGCTGGGAAGCATTGATTTTTTTATTGTGGCCATGCTGATGAGCATAGGGTGGTATTAATATTAATTTGCATCTTCCTAATGACTGATGATGATGCTGAGTACCTTTTTCTGTGTTTAGTAGCCATTCATAAATTTTCTCTGCTGAAGTGGTGGTATTTGAGTCATTTTTAAAAACCGAGTTCTCTTATCTTTGAGTAGTGTAAAATAACAAAAAAATGTCTCTATTGGCCACTGCCCCAATACCCAACACAGAGCTTTGAAAACCCTTGGAAAGGGGGCTGCTGGGAGAATCTTTTGCTCTAATCTTCAGTCTCTGGCCTAGGTTCCTGACACAGAGTCCCTAAGACTTTTGTCATTTCCTAGGTGACAGGCACATCTGACAGAGCTCCTAAATCCTTTGGAATTCCCTGGTGACAGAGACATCATTTGCTGTCTCTGGGTGGGCTCCTGGAAGGGCACTGGTTCCCAGAAAGAGCATGATGAGAAGCCTGGAACTGTCAGTCCAGGCCCTCTGCCTCTGGAGAGGGCAGGGGCTAAGCAACAGTGCCAACGTGATAAAGCCTGCATAGAAACCCCAGAAGTTCAGGGTTCGGGGAGCATATTCGCATGCCAGGAGGGTGGTGCACCTCTACCCAGGGTCAGAGGCTCTTGTGCTAAGGACCCTTCTAGCCCTCAACCCTATTTATCGCCTTATCTAGCAGCTCATGTGTGCCCTTTATTACACCCTCTATAATTAAAGTGTAATATGCTAATTAGACCAGATGTCCTTCCTTCCAGACAAAGCCACAATGGGCGGGGCATCTAGTCCTATATAATAAAAGCAGAGTATGCAAATTGTCCCCTCGACTGGGAGGTGTCTACGAGTTCGACCAGGGGTCAGGGCCAGCTGGAGGAAGGAGGGAGGCCTGGCCAACAGCTGCTAGGGACGGATGAGTGTATGAATTTCATGCACTGGGCCTCTAGTTACACAATAAATCAGTAAACAGAAGTGTTCCCCTGAGTTCTGAGAGCTATTCCAGGAAATGATTTAATCCCAGAAGGATCATGGTGAACTAAAACTGTAGCTAAAATGGACAGAAGTTATGGGTAACCTGCTGTCAGATTGTGATTTATAATAAGAACTATACATTTGGCCTTCTTCCACTATTCCTTGCACGGAACTCCCAAACCCTTGTGATTCTTCTATGTACAACCACGGGGGCATCTTTGGTTACACCCTGTGGCCTTGTGAAATCACTCTGGAGCCATAAAGAAAAAAGGAGTCTTGCTATGCATAAGCCTCTTTTCAACCTCATCTGAGTGTATGTCAATGAGGTAACTTTTGGAAACCCCTAAGGATGGAGGGCTTGTCCAGGGAACCAACCATAGCTGGAGAAATTACAACGGTTAATCCCACTGCCTCACTCTGACCTTCAGAGAGGGAGAGGGGCTGGAGGTGGCCTCAGTCACAGTGGCCACCCAGCTGGCATGGCTCAGGGGTTAAGCATCAACCCATGAACCAGAAGGTTAGGGTTTGATTCCCTGTCAGGGCACATGCCCAGGTGGCAGGCTCCATCCCCAGTGTGGAGCGTGCAGGAGGCAGCCGATCAATGATTCTCCTTAGTGATATTTCTCTCTCCCTCTCCCTCTCCCTCTCTGAAATCAATAAAAATACCTATTTAAAAAAAAAATCACAGTGGCCACTGATTTCAATGAGCTGTGCCTAAGTAACAGAGTCCCCATTAAAACCCCACAGGTGGGTTCAAAGCACTCAGGTTCAACACCTAGAGATGGTGGGACAATAGCCCGGAGTGTGCACCTTGCACTATACATGTCTTCCATCTGGCGGTTCCCAAGTTCTATCCCTTTATAAAACTAGTAGCTCCGCGCACAAATCCATCACTGCCGCCCTTCTGTAGCTCCTTCTCTACCCCCTCCCCCCTACCTCCTCATAGCTTGCTGCCCTGCCCCCTCCTGTAGGTCTCTGTCACCCACTTGTAGTTTGTTGCCCCACCCTCCTGCAGATCCGTGATCCTGGTCCCAAAGCAGTTGGTCTTTATACCTCAGGGCATAACGGATAATTAGCATATTGCTCTTATTATATAGGACCAGTGATTTAGTTAAGTAAAATGCTTCTCTCAGTTCTATGAGCTGCTCTAGCAAATGCATCAAACCCCGACAGAGGCATAGGCATCTCCAATCTACAGCCAGCCAGCAGCCCCGGGAACCACCTGGACCAGGGCCACCTCCTAGGACTGAGTCCTTCACCAGTGGGATCTGACATCATTTCCCAGAAGACAGTGTCAGAATTGAGTTCAACTGCAGGACATCTGGATTCCACCTTAGTATTCGGAGAATTTCAGACTTGCTTGGGGTTGGAAAAAACAAGCATCATTCCTCGGGGCCTATTACTGGTGACTGGGGAAGTGGGAAGCAGTCTTGTGGGGCTGAGCCTTAACCTGTGCGGTTGAGTTGTAGGACACTCAGCTGGTGGTGGTGGGGGGGGGGGGAACCCCACACATCTGGTGTCAGAGAATGTGGCTGTCATGTGAGAGTAAAGCAGAAAGGGGAGCTTTCCCTCTGAGCAGAACTCACTGGTAAGTCTTCAGATTCAAATCGTTTGTCAGAGGGATGTATTCTGCACATTTTCTATCAGATCCATGCTCTGATCAACTTTTCTTGTACAGACAGCCTCTAACAGACTGCCCGCCGGAAACCCATGCTGGCAACCCGGTAGTTAGTGCCTTTCAGACTTAATCAGTCCATGAATTCCATAGTCTTTTCTTCTTTTGGTGAGAACATTGAAGTCTACTCTCTTAGCGGACTTCAATTATATAATACAACCAGAGGCCCAGTGCATGGATTTGCGCACTGGCGGGGGGGGGGCCTGAGGGGATTGAGCAGAAACTGGCAGCTCAACACCACCTGCCACTTCTGTCTGCCACTCCTGCTCATCCTGGTGCCACTGCATCTGCCATGGGTTCGTGCCCAGTCAGCCGCTATAGGGAGAGGCTCACGCCACCACAGCAGTGCTTGCCAGCTGTGAGCCTTGCATCTGGTGCCTGTCCCTAGGGGAGGGGGAGGAGCTGGACATGATTGTACTCAGGCAGAGGGTAGGATGCCCTCGCCACCCCGGGATCCAGATCTGTCCCACTACGTTCACACCGGTTGTGGGAGCCACCTGGCAGCCGCTTTGCTATCATTTCTTCCTTGCAGAGCATCGAGGGAGGGGAAGCGGCTGCAGTGTCCGAGGCTGACGTCCAGGAGGTGCTGTCAGGATCCTGCTGGCGGCACCCATCTGTTGGTGCCTGTTCTCTGGACATTGGACCTGTAGGACCACTGAGGGAGTGGCTGCTGCAGAGCTGGATGGGTAGGTCAGCTGAACGGCGCTCCCACTGTGGGAGCACACTGACCACCAGGAGGAAGCTTCTGTGCTGAGCGCCTGCCCCCTGGTGGTCAGTTCATATCATAGCAACGGGTCACTCGGTCGTCTGGTTGGTGGCTTGGGCTTTTATATATATATAGGTACTATTAACTATAATCATGTTACCCATCAGATCCTCAGACCTTATTCATTTTGTTACTAAAACAAAGTTTTACCCACCTTTCTGGATGTCCCTCACCGCTTAGTTCCTGGCACTTTTCTACTGTTTCTACGCATTTGACTTCTAAGATACCACATAGAAGTGATACTACTTAGTACTTTCAGTCTCTGACTCCTCTCGTTTGGCATAATGCCAAGGTCCAGCAGCTTGTTGCAAATGGCAGGACTTCCTTTTCTCACAGCTGCATATATACACCTCTATCCAGACACCTGTGGATGACACTCAGGTTGCTTCCACATCGTGGTACTGGGAATGACGCTGCAATGGACACAGGAGTGCAGGCATCTCGAGAGCCTGTTTCATTTCCTCCAAATCACGGTCCTTTCTTGGTGAGTGAAACAGACAAGTGAACAGGAATCCTGGACTACCAACATGAGTTACATTTTTGCAAATGCTTTCATTCCAGGGGCCAGGCTTGCTTTTCAATGGTCTCTGACTGCTGGATAAAGAATGTGGGTGCCCCTTTTCCAGGTTCCTGTAAGGTAGCCTTTACATCTTGGAATTTCCCCAACGATAGGTTTATTGTTAGGGAACCTCCCAAATTTGCAACAGCTGGTCAGAAGTGAGGGGAGCCCTGGGGATTCCCGGGCTGCAGGGGTGTGTGAAATGAGGGCAGTTTTGTGGAGGACGGTGCCCTTCACCTTTGAAGTTGGGCGTAACTTGAGGCAGCCAGTGTCAGGTCTGCAGGGAAACAGCTTTACTGTGTCCATGCCACTTGTACACCTGACCTACTTTCTCTGACCTCAAAGCTCTTTGATTCAATAGTTGTGACTATTTTGAGAGGAAACCTATTTTGCATTACAACATCCGTGTAAAAAACATTGTAATGGTGGATAACAGTAATTATTTGTGAAGAAATCAGACACCAGACACGTTTTTATCCAACCAACTTTTATGAAGTAGGTTGCACAGGTGCATTGTAGTCGACAAGACCCCAAAACACAGTTCCTGCTGTCAGGGTGCTGCCAGTTTAGGGAAGACTCGGAACAAAGCTGACAGCAGAAATGCTGGGTACCATGGAAGGAACAGGAAGTGGGAAGAATGTCACTGCCAGGCGAGTGTAGGAGGGAGAGAAGCAGGGCCTGGGAGAAGTGACATTGGACTGAAGTTTGAGAGTCGAGCAAGGAGCACCCATGAGGAAGGGGCACACAGGGGCGAAGTAGTGCGGTGTTGGGGGGAGTGGGGGGAGGGTTTGGGAGGGGACGCACCTTAGTCCCAACTGCAGGTGAGCGGCATGCAGCAGGGGTCAGAGTTAAAGTTAGAGAAACACCGGCCAGAATATCAAAAAGGCCTTATACACACGAGGCCAACAAGTCTGGATTGTATGTTCAAGGTGGTGGGAAGCACTGAAGGATTTCAGGCAAATCAAGTGTTTTGGAACAAAAGTACTTAGAGGAGTGTTCTGATAGATTACATGTAGCCAGCAGAGTCTGGAGTGAGTTTTAGGAAGTGATGAGGTAATTCTGGAGGAAAACAGTAGGCCTTGGGATGAGGAAGGAGAATCAAGCGAGACAGGCATCTGAGGGGTGGGCACCAGCGAGGTTGAGGGCTGGGGGTGGCTGTGCGCTCCTCAGTGCAGGTGACCGGGGAAGAAAGCATGTCTGGTGGGAAGGGGTTCAGCTCTTAGCAGAACACTAAGTGCAGCAGGCCTGTTGTTAAACAGCTGGGTTGGCAGCTCACGAAAGAAATTGCAAGTGGAAATACAGGCAGGAATGTCAAAAAAATTTATTAGAAAGTACTTATGAGGTTAAAAACAGATGCAGACACCCCATTAAAAATCAAATCTAGCTGAAACCGGTTTGGCTCAGGGGATAGAGCGTCGGCCTGTGGACTCTTAAGGTCTCGGGTTCGATTCCGGTCAGGGGCATGTATCTTGGTTGCAGGCACATCCCCAGTGTGGGACATGCAGGAGACAGCTGATCGATGTCTCTCTCTCATCGATGTTTCTGGCTCTCTATCTCTCTCCCTTCCTCTCTGTAAAAAATCAACAAAATATATATATTTTTAAAAAATCAAATCTAAAACGTTTAAAGATTTAAGATAACAAACAGGGTTCTCAGGCCCATTCTGGCTCCTAACAGCAGTCCTCTTGTGTCACAGCTGCGGGGGCTTTGTCAGCTTCTGAATTCTCAGATGGAACAAGAGCAGCCAGTGACTTTTCAAAGGAGCAAAACTGAGCACTGCTCTTGAACTTCTGGTTGTCTCCCAACGTATAAATTTGCTATTCCTGGTCTTTTTGGCGACCACTTTGTTTATTTTCAACATTTCCTGTGCTTAAACTTTTAGGAGCGAGGTGGCGGAGCACAGCTCAGGCCACAGGTACTGAAGCTTCAAGAGTGCAGAACATTAACTTAAAAATCACATATTAAAAAGGAGACGATTTCTGGGAGGACCTTGATCCTAAGCGTACAATCAGTGGACAGTACGGAAATTCATAAAAGCTGAGGCCCCGAGGTTCCAGGACACTATCTCCTAGGAACACTTCTTCAAGGGCCACGGGTAGGTCATTACCAAGTGCGGCTGACTTGACTCTGGCCAGGTACAGAGAAGGGGACTGCATCGTACATACATTGGTTGTTCTCCAGAGCCAGTCCAAAGTAGAGAAAAAAGGGGGTGCAGCCCCCCTAACAGCAGAAAACCCTTCACTTGGTCAGAGTTCCAGGCCACATCCATTCAGAGAACAGGAAGTTAGGAAAGCCATAACTTTAACAGTGATCTTGGAGCCACGGGAGCGGGTAAGTCCTCCTAGGCTCTCATTGACTTGTATTGGAAATAGCTAGATGGGGGCAAAACTCAGAGGAAGGTGGTACATTCTACTCTGCAGAAGGGAAAAGCCGGTGGGAGGAGCAGGAAGAACTGTGGAAGAGGATGTAGGTGAGACACCGTCTCTGAGAAAGCGGGAGAGGAGATGCACAGCAATCCAGAGACAGGTAAGGCATACATGCTCATCACACATGATGACGAAGCCTGTATCCCGTGAGAAAAACCACGTCAGTAGGAGGAGCACTAGAGACAACAATGAAGTTCAACTCCAAGGCAGACTACTCCCAGGGACAAAAGCAAACCAAGAACGTCAGGTAACGCGAGATGCAGGCGGGAGCACAGCAGGTGAACAGGGTCACTGGGCCACCACGTCCAGCTGAGCAGGTCGTATGTCGTGCCTGTGAATGGCACTCCCTGCGGCTGGGCAGGGCACAATCCCTTCAACTGCACTCAGTGACCCTGAGAGTTCCCACAGGGGAGGACCTCGCTCGTTGGGGGTCTTGTTGTGCAAAAGGGATGAGACCGTCAGTATAAAGATCAAAACTGAAAATAGAGGCTGCAATAGAGGGATGAGCCTAGCAGGACTGAGAGCTGGTCAAATGTGTCCACACATGGCAGCCAGACTACAGCCCACCAGTGCCTTTAACGCACACAGAGACCATGTCACTCTGAAACACCAGCCCGGAAAGCAGGAGTCAGGAGGGAGCTTATGTCTGTGCGGCTCAGAAGGATTCCATTAGCGAGTGTGCGGTGTGGAGGATCGACATTTCCTTACGTCTCCCAGGGTCCAGGAATCATACTCACCTATTTGGATGTAATGCTGCTCATCAAGTATCTTCAAACTGGCGGCTACGAGAAGGAATGCCCTAAGCAGAATGCACATTCTGTCTCTTCCCAAACCCCAGCAGAGCTGGCCCAAGGGCGGCCAGCGCTGTGTCTCGGCGACAGGTGAACATGGTCAGCATCAGTCCACACTAAGAAACGGGTCTGGGCAACCTGAAGGCCCCGTCAGCACGTCTGTTCGCTGAAGTCCATCCGCAAGGCTGTCCATCTGCACCGAGTCAGGATCCCTGGACAACACCCTACCAACAGTCTCCCCCAAACCACGACACAACTCAACTGTGGTTATGTGGGGCCCATCAAGCATCCAGAAAGAGGTTCCACGTGTCACCTGGATATTACAAAGAGAGCAGAATTAGACCAAGCTATCGAGCAGTGTCGAGCACATCAATCTCATTCCCCTCCTCCCGCTGTGCAGCCTGTCCCCATGTACGGCCGGCGTCACCGCGGTCAGGTTACCCAGGGAGCACAGCCACGAATGCTGCTTTTCCCACTTGGTGTCATCTCTGGAGGGTGGACACGGTAACGTATGCTTCCCTCTGGCCCTGAGAGAACAGAACACGCAGCCCTATGCATGACACTCGAAAAATGTTTCTTGTTCTGACAGGCACGGTTAGGGCCAGTTAGCTATTACAGGGCTTCACATTAATTGTGGAAGGACTTAGGCTAAATCTCTGCAAGTGGTGAACACTCCCAAATGTGCCAGAATCTCTCAAAAACCTGATCCTTATGAAAAAAAATAAAGTCTAGCTTTCAGGGGGCTTTGGGAGAGGGGTGTACGAGTCCTGCCAATGACTCACAGAAATGAGCAATAATCTCAGCTCTCTGTGCCTCTCTCGTCATGTGTCCAGCTGGTTAGAAGAGGGAAGAAAAACCCCTCATCTCCTTTCAGTTTTGTAGGAATTTCACCCTGAAGTGGAGTGTACGTTTGGAGCAATTACATGTTAGCACAGCCCTGGAAAGACTAAGTGAGACATTTCTAACATCCATTGCTTTGTGGTTTTATGCATGATTTCATTGAATGTAGAGTACTGTAACCCTGACCTGAATTTATTGTCCCGACATCTGACAAACTTCTAAGAGCAAGAAACATCAGGTTTTCCTCGATCCCTGTGCTCCCCTCCAACTTAACTGTGTTCACGCTCAACACATCGCCACTCAATTTAGCCATGGAGAACATTCCAGACTGAGCGTCACCTCACGCATGATCACTAATCGTGTTCCCAGTCGCCTCCCTGGCCTTGCCACCTCTCCCCTCGGGTCCACTAAGTGTTCCCAACCGGACTGCTCTTGTCAGGCCGCCTGTTCACCACGTCGTTCTACAATCATTCATGTGGCGTCTGTTATGAGCAAAGCACGGGCACAGCTGCACAGAGAACATGTAGGCACATAATACACAGCCGTTTGCCTTGAAATCTAGAGCCTCACTAGAGAAGTAACATGCAGGACTCATAAGAAATTACAGGGGATCAAAAGAGCAAGCGAAGAAACTGTAGCGTGGGTAAGGTGGGAGGGCCTCTAACCTAGAATTGAAAGGATCAGATTCCTGTGGGATGAAGTCGGGAAGGAGCAGGCCAGGAAGAGACGCAGCACCTCGCAGCGAGTGGCTGTGAAAATAAGGCAGGCTGACCAGGCAGACTGACCAGAAGCAAGACGCAAAGCAGACGATACCAAGTAACTGAAGACAGGCAGGATTTCCGCACATGCTGCCCAGGGAAGACCACGCGTGAAAAGTGCCATTTCAGCATGCGAGGCTGCGGCAGGAATCGTCCATTTAAAGCAGAAATAAGTAAGTGCATGCACATCAAGTGACACATGATTCAGAGCGGCTATACAAGCAGGAGCATACCTGGTGAACTACAGTCCCTGGGCCACCACGCCTGGCTGGGCAGCGCACCACCCAGTCAACGGCACTCAGGGACCCTGGCAGTGCCCACAGGGAGGGACCTAGCTTTCTGGGGGTCTTGCTTTACAAAAGGAAACTCAAAGGGGACCAAGGGCAAGAAATCAAGGCTCTCAGCAGACTGACATCAGCTGCCTGGTTCAATCTCTTGAGATAATAGAGAAGATGCATGCAGGTACAAGGCAAGGTTCTCTGTTACTGAGAAACACGGGAGGCCAGACAGGGGCCCAGATCACAGAGAAGGGATGTGAGTATCAAGATTAGTGTGATTCTATTACTATTCCAGTAACTGCTATGTAAGAATTCTTACAGATTCTTGGCGTGTACACCTGAAATTAATGTAGTTTTGTAATAAAGAAAATAAAAAAAGAATTCTTGCTGCTTCTTTAGGAACTGAATTAGTCCCAGAGTCTCACACCACCATGTCTCCAAATACCTCCAACTACTGATGGAGTTTACTGGCCATAGGATAAAATTACTGTATTAGAAACTAAAGCATGTCATCATATTATTATTTAACTTTTTTTTTTTAATTTTAAAAAATTTAATTATTTATTTTTAAAAACGTATTCATACCAGTTACTACTTCCTTTCATTACACATAACATTTCAGCTGCATTATAACTATTAAAAGCTTTAAAGCGTTAGCCTGGAAATCAGGTTTTCTGAGCACCAAATATTCTACTAGCAAATTCACTTTTTTGGGTGGGTGGGTAGGGGGGTATCCTAACGTGCCATTTTATTTAATTCACAGAAATTGTGCAGAACCAACTGGCCAGAGAAAAACCTTTGTTTGGTAGCAATATCAGTAGGCCTTCTGACATACACTTTACTTACATCATCACATTTAATTTTCACGAAAACCCTAAAGACAGTAATATCTATAAAGGAAACTGACATTTAATGGATGATTTCTAAGTAGAAGACACTTTCAAAGCTGTTCAAATGTGCAGTACCACCCATTTAATCCACAAGACAGTCCTATAAGGAAAGTACCTTTATTATCTGAATTTTATATGTGATGCAACTGAGAACTTGGGGACTTTCCTGAGGTTACATTGCTATTAAGAGGAGTCTGATTTCAAGGGTTTATTTATACCACTTGATTCCAAAGCCCAGGCTCCAGACCACAGCTTTTTACTGTTCCTGCAACTGGTATATATTGGAGTAAACAACATTGTTGACACTACAGTTAGAATTTCGTCAAGTATTGTTTAGTGAATGAGCAAAGACCAGCAACAGCCAGAAGCAAAGATATGATTCAGATACATTACATTCTCTCAGATTCCAAACCCAAATAAGTCACTATTTTCAAAAGACTTAATGAGCTCTGATGGCGAGTTGTTTAAAAATGCTGAAAAGAGCCAAAACCGGTTTGGCTCAGTGGATAGAGCGTCGGTCTGCGGAGGGAAAGTTCCCAGGTTCGATTCCGGTTAAGGGCATGTATTCTGGTTGCGGGCACATCCCCAGTGCAGGAGGTGACTGATCGATGTCTCTCTCTCTCATCGATGTTTCTAATTCTCTATCCCTCTCCCTTCCTCTCTGTAAAAAATTAATAAAATATATATTTTTTAAATGCTGAAAAGAAACACTGCCACTCAAAGTTACAACAGAAAATACTGCTGCAAAACAAACAGAAAACCAAATAAACAAAGTAAAATGCAAGGAAATGAGGTTAGGGTGAATCATATCCCAAGCCTGCCTAGGTTTTAGAAAATGTGAAACTGAATCCACTCCAAGTAATTCTGCAATTTGATACAGGCAAGGGTTTAATTTTGGTTGAAAAGATTCTAGATACGCATGGGGGTTGGGGGTGGAGAAACAGTCTGTAAGTATGGGAAGTGACCATATTGCTAAATCTGAATTACTCAAGATCGACACGGCTTATTACCTATGAGTACACGCATTTAATAACGACAACTTCGGTGGTCTTAACATTTTTTTATATTCTGTCTTGCTAATCTCCAGGCTTAAAGGGCTGTAGTATTGCTTATTTTCAAATCAAAATCTGCTCAAGGAAGGTAGAGGAGGAGGAGGAAGAAGAAGCTTACTGGGTTCAGATCATGAAATAAATAAAGCAAAGGCCCACCAAGAGCCCAGGCTGATTACTGACCCAGCCTTCTTTCCATTCAAATCCACTTCTTGCACAGCCGGAGGTTTCTGAATCCCACAGCGAGCATGTTTTAGAAATCATCCAGACTAAAGCATTCCTCTTAGAACAGCAAAAATGGTCCAGACCCACCCAGTTACTGGCCACAGAGCCAGAAAGAGTGGGCGATCCTGACTCCTGGGCTTAACTTCTTCAGGCACACACAGTTCCCGTGCACACACAGAGGCCTGTCCAGAGAGTGTACCTTATTAGAACACTGTGGTGGAGAGATAAATACTTCTGCCTTAAAAATTTTTTTTAATTACTTAGAAAAATTAGATATGAGGTGATTAATACCACTCATCACTAGGGAATTGCAAACTACAACCACAATGACATACCACTACCCACACCCACTCATATTCAAAGGACTCACAACACTAAGTGTTGGCAAAGGTAGCAAGAAACTGGAACTCTCGCCAGCAGTGAATGGGAATGGAAGCTGCACATTTTGGAAAACTGTTCGCACTGTTCACTAGACTAGAAACACACACATCCTAGAACCTAGAAATTAAATTCCTGGGTATTTGTCCCAACAGAAATGAGTGCTATGTCCAACAAAAGACATAACAATGTTCAGATCAGATTTATTCATACTGACCCCTAATCAAAACATCTTAAACATCCAAGAGAAATAAAGAGAGAAATAAGCTGTGATTACATGCATATAATGTATACTATTCAGCAAGAAGAAAGAATGAACTTCTGCTACTTAAAACAACATGCTGCATCTCACAGAAATAAAGGTGAGCCAAAGAAGCCAGACATGAATGAGTACATTGTATTATAATTCCACTTATAAGAATAAACTAATTTATGGGACTAGAGGCAAAATAATGGTCACCTTGGGGAAGGGAAGGCATTCACAGGAGGACACAGAGGGAGTCTTCTGGGATACGGGGAAGGGGCTGTATTTTGATCTGGGAGTGGGGTACATGGTTGTGCACATATGCAAAAATTCATCAAACTACTTACGATTTTGTGGACTTCGTGCTATCCATAAGCTACGGCCCATCTCCACGGGATCTTCTGCTCCAGGACCTTTCCTGTCGCGGGACTTTGCTCTTGTTCACTGCTGTCCATCTAGTACCGTATTGTATGAAGGCACCACAATGTCCTTTTTTATTGGTGTGGAACATCTAAAAAAAAAAAGTGTAAAAATTTATTTATTTATTTTTGATCCCAAGAGCACATCTGACCCGCTCACTGGTAGGCTGCTTACTAAAATATTAAGACATAAACTCCATCTGCAACATTAGCCACCTTCTTCTTGAAGCATGAACAAATGGCCGAGTCCACATTTATCTGTTGCCCACCGAGGTGACTGCGCTAAGCTCAATGGCAGAGTGAGAGGAATGAAAAGCTTTTCTCAAAAACAAGCTATCAGAGTAGATTAATGTTTGCTTAAAAGGACCCTCTGTGAACCAATGACATCCTGGGTTTAGAGGACTGGCCTGTGATGAACGAACTTACATGATTTCCTAGAACTTTTGTGAATGGGAAAAAGAATGAGAACCGATCCAGGTGGGATAAAGGAGGGGAACTGTGACACCATCACCTGATGGACACCAGGTAACCATGCAATTCCAAACGCCATCTGTCTGTCCGCTGAGCCCTTACTCTGTCTCCTC
This sequence comes from Lasiurus borealis, assembly GCA_004026805.1. Lineage (NCBI taxonomy): Eukaryota > Metazoa > Chordata > Mammalia > Chiroptera > Vespertilionidae > Lasiurus > Lasiurus borealis. The sequence continues at coordinate 45,903 of PVJN01010999.1, forward strand.
CCAATCAAGATGTATAGTGGATGGCTCCTTGATCCGCTTCACAGGCGAGGAGACCTAAGTCTGCCTCAATAAGACCACAGATATTTCCCCCATGTTCTCTCCTGGGAGTTATAAAACTTGTGTTTCTCCACTGACATCTCAGATGCCTCTGAAGATCTTGGTTTATGGTGTGAGGGAGGGATCCCCATAATGAGAATGGGTGGAATCACGCATTAGAAGTGTGTAAGAACAGCCCTAAGGGGTTTGGCTCAGTGGATAGAGCGTGGGCCTGCAGACTGAAGGGTCCTGGGTTCGATTCAATCAAGGGCATGTACCTCGGTTGTGGGCACATCCCCACTAGGGAGTGTGCAGGAGGCAACTGATTGATGTTTTCCTCTCATCCATCTTTTTTACTCTCTATCCCTCTCCCTTCCTCTCTGTAAAAAAATCATTTAAAAAGTGTGTAGGAGCCGAGACCGGTTTGGCTCAGTGGATAGAGCGTCGGCTTGCGGACTGAAAGGTCCCGGGTTCGATTCCGGTTGGGGGCATGTACCTTGGTTGCAGGCACATCTCCAGGGTGGGGCGTGCAGGAGGCGGCTGATCGATGTCTCTCTCTCTTCGGTGTTTCTAACTGTCTGTCTCTCTCCCTTCCTCTCTGTAAAAAATCAATAAAATATATTTTTTAAAAAAAACATAAAGTCAAGGCGCCTTGGGAGGAGCAGCGGGAGATTCTGAATGACCCACAGGGGGTCCTCCGGTAAGCAAACTGGCCTGGGACGGAGCATTTACCGAAAACACCACCCGCCCGCCCGCCGCCCTGGGAGGGAGTCCCGGGTGCGAGCAGCTGGCGAGGCCCGGAGTCCCCTCGGGCAGGAGGCGCTGGGCCGCCCGCCGCCAGGGGTGACCCAGGCTGGTGCCGCCACGCCCCCCGGGGACTCTCCGAACCGGGTCAGGGGACGAACCCGAGGAAGTCAGACCCCACGACCCGCCGGGGGAGAGGAGGAGGGTGCCCAGCGGAACCCTCAGCGGGGAGGCGGGCAGCTTGGGGTGCCCAGCGGAACCCTCAGCGGGGAGGCGGGCAGCTTGGGGTGCCCAGCGGAACCCTCAGCAGGGAAACGGGCGGCTTGGGGTGCCCAGCAGCCCCCCATCCCCCCAGCGGAGAGACAGGCGCTGAACGACAGCAGAACAAAACGGCGGGAAAGGAACTGCGCCCTCGGGCAACCCCGGGGCCACAGTCCGAAGGTCCCGCCCCTCCCCCACCCCATCGCGCCCGGAGGAGCGGGGCTCCCTCACGCACCCTCTGCTCCGACAGGGACGCGCGGCCCCTGGCCTCGTCCCTCCTCAGAAGCCACGCCGGGGGTCTCCGGGCGGACGACTCACCTCCGCACCCCGGGGCTGCGGGGTGGGGGTCACCTCAGGTCCCGCCCAGGCCCTGACCTGCCGCGACCCGGGGTTCCCGCCCCGCTCCCCGGCGCAGAAGCCGGCGAGCCGTCGTAAAGTGCCGCGAACGCGCTGGCGCTTTGCGGCGCCGCCGGTAGAGCGTGCGGCGTGGGTCCCGGCTGGGCGCGACCCCGCCCCTGGTTGCTGCTGCTGCTGCTGCTCCGGAGGAGGAAAGGCTGCAGGTAGCAGGTTGGGGGGGACCCGGAGCGACGCCGATTCATTCTCTCGCCGGTGATTGTGCCGCTCGGCTCGGGGAGCAGGAGAAAAGGCGGGGTGGGGCTGCTTTGGAGCCTCGATTCCTATCCGATCCGTGTTGAGGGGAGGCGGGAAGTCAGGGTCCCCCAGCCTCACTTCCGGGGACCCGCGCAGCCTCCAGGTCAGTGGTTCTCAACCTTCCTAAGGCCGCGCCCCTTTAAGACAGCTCCTCATGGGGTGGTGACCCCCAACCACAAAATTATTTCCGTTGCTACTTCATAGCTGTCATCTTGCTGCTGTCATGAACTGTCATGTCAATATCTGATAGGCAGGATGTATTTTCCTTGTTACAAACTGAACATCATTAAAGCATAGGGATTCATCACAAAAAACAATACGTAATTATATATTGTGACATTTATTTCTAATTACAAATAAATGAAATTTTGTCTTGACTCGTGGTGTAGCATGGGCAACAGTCTTCCTAGGACAACAGTAAACTACATGGCTACACTTTGCTACACCGAGGAGCTGTGTGTTGGTTCCTAAGACCATGGAAATAGGTGTTTTCTGATCATCTTAGGAGACCCCTGTGAAAGGGTCGTTCGATCCCCCAAAGGGATCGCGACCCCCAGGTGGAGAACCGCTGCTCCAGGTGTGTGTGTGCGTTTTCATCTTCAGGTGCATGCAGCTTGACGTCGGGGGTCCTCGGGGTCGCTGACCCCTGTCTTTCTTGTCCCTTTGTCCTGCAGTCTCCCCCATCCCTCCCGGACGTGGAAATGCTTTACCTGATCGGCTTGGGCCTGGGAGATGCCAAGGACATCACGGTCAAGGGCCTGGAAGTGGTGAGGCGCTGCAGCCGCGTGTACCTGGAAGCCTACACCTCGGTGCTCACCGTCGGGAAGGAAGCCCTGGTAGGTGCCAGCCCTGCGGGGAAGATGCCTCTTCTGCAGCCCCTTCCAGGACAGCACCTGCGGGTCTGCTTGTCAAACCCTTTCAAAGACATCCCCCCGGCTCCTTAAGCGTTTGGGGCGAGTGGGATTGTGCACCAGTCGAGTGACCTGGACCTGAAAGGGCATTTCGTCTTCCTGTACAAGTGTAATTTTGTGGCTTTCTCCAGTAAACAGGGAGGCAGAGTTGTTTGCACTCCTGCAGGTGGGTATCGGCATCCCTTAGTTCATGAGACCGCGGAGAGAAATCCTTTGTGAGTGGAGGGCTACGGAGGGGCTGACCCAGCAGCGTCCATGAGTGGGCCACCTATGCAGAAACCACGCTGAGAGCCTCCCCCTCCACGTATTTCCATAGGGAGTGGCAATTGCCTTTCTGCCCGTGTTTATCCAGAGAGGCCTGGCCTTTCAATAGACAGCTCCCTGGAAGGCTTGTGCCCAAACACCTGTATGTGTTGCGGGATCCTGGTGTGGCATCCACGGCGTTTGTTGGTGGATCACACATAAGAGCTGGCTGTCATTGAGGGCCCGTTGATGAGATTTAATAAGGGGTGAACAAGAGCATTTCTTGCTGAAGAAAATATAACCGTGAGCCAGACATGGAGGAGAAAAGCTCAGCGCTCACTGTATTCCTATTTGGGCAAAACTAAAATACTTCCGTTTCCTGCCGGTGTATCTGTTTGCTCTCTTCCTTCCACACCGCTTCACCCGGGCTCCAGCTCACTCCGTCCTGGTCCTGTCTAAAGTGTGGATGGATCTTGGAGGGACAGCGAAAAGGACAGGGAAGGACTTTGCACGGAGAAAATTGTGGCCATCAGCTTTGACCCCTATTTCCTTCTTCTCCATCTGCCCTTACCCGAAATCTGAATCTTAGAAAATGACTTTAAAGGTGAGGTTCACGCCGAAACCGGTTTGGCTCAGTGCAGAGGGCGTTGGCCTGCTGACTGAAAGGTCTCAGGTTCGATTCCAGTCAAAGGCATGTACCTGGGTTGTGGGCACATTCCCAGTAGGGGGTCTGTGCAGGAGGCAGCTGATCGATGTCTCTCTCTCATCGATGTTTCTAGCTCTCTCTCTCTCTCCCTTCCTCTCTGTGAAAAATCAATAAATATATTAAAAAAAAAAAAAAGGTGAGGTTCTGGTCCCTGCTCAAGAATCTCTCCATCTAGATGTGGGTGGTAAAGGCAAAAATCAAGTACATCTTTTGTCCATAAAACCATCATTGTCACTGGGAACCTCCAGAACGTTATCTCCAAGCATCGCAGAGGAGAGGAGCTTTCCTTTCACCCTGGAGAAACAGATCCGAGTTAAGCATTTAGGAATACTTGTCAATCCCTCCTGGAACAATAGTCTTCATCTCCAGGTGCTGACTCATTTGTCCATCTAGTCAGCTGCTTGGCAGGTCGATGAGAACCAGACACTCCTTCACTGGGGCAATCCTTATAATGTGGGACTAGGGATCTCATCCTGGTCACATAATCCTTGTGATTCTAGCAAACTCTGTCCGTATGTCAGGAATAGCATTACTTAGCTGTGCATCCACTCGAACTGTGTTTGAATCACACATCACCGTCCAGGAAGTCCGTTACAAGACTCCCGACCTTTCGGAGTAGCTGTGACCACTGCCCTCTCCTCGCCCACATGCTGCCCTCCAGGGAAGGTCGGTACCGGGGTTCCTTCTGATAACACTGTGCCCCGGGACACCTCGTCTGGAGGCTTCCTGTACGTTCCAGAGTTCTCTTTTCCCCCTGCCTCTCTTCTTTCTTGGCAGTATCTAGGACATGCCATTTTAAATTAATCTTTCCCGCAATGAGATAGGAATGTTTGCTGCTCCTGTAAACAACTAAATCTTCATTTTCTCTCATTTGTCATCGGTGTGACCTTTTCAGCCAAGGTCTCCTGGATTTTCCCATGGAAAATTTAACAAAACCCAAACCACCATGTACGTGTATAGTTCTTGTTTAATACGGTTGTTCCAGATTACTGTGTTTCTGAAGGAAGGCTCAGGCATATATATAGATTCTCTGTTTACCCTACAATGTTCTGCCTGGTTTACTAGATCCAAACTTAGAGGTAGACTTAAGAAGCAAAAAGCATCAGATGTTATGAGGTCTGCCTCCTCTCGGGATAGGGAGAGAGCCCCAGAGACAAGAGTTGAACTGCACCATGAGATAGACGGCTAGCTCAGTGACGGATTGCATTCCATGGTCCGGCGGGAGAATGGCCAAAACCATCTCCGCCAGCCCCCGACGCAGACGGGCGCACGTGTGTCCAAATGGTCCCCTGCTGTCTCACTCATGTTGATACTGGACCTCCATCCACAGGAAGAGTTCTACGGAAGGAAGTTGATCCTCGCCGACAGGGAAGAAGTGGAGCAAGAAGCAGATAACATTTTAAAGGATGCTGATGTCAGCGATGTCGCGTTCCTGGTGGTGGGTGATCCCTTTGGGTAAGTCAAAGCGGGTATTAGCGCTTTAATTGAGTTTTCTTTCTTTTCTTTTTTTTTTAAATCAGTAAGAATCATTCTGTCGCATTGAAAGCCTCTTACCTGCCGGGTTTTGATGGGGGATGCTGTTTGCATGGATTCGGTCTAAAGAGGTGTAGTTTGGAGTTTATCATCTTCGATGTTAATGAAGAAGAGGTGCTTGGGAGGGGCGTGCTCCTTTTGGGGTGCATGCCGTTGCTTCTGCTGTTCTTTAGCACAGCGGTTCTCAACCTTCCTAAGGCCGCGACCCTTTAAAACAGCTCCTCACAGGGTGGTGACCCCCAACCATAAAATGATTTCCGTTGCTACTTCATCACTGTCATCTTGCTACTGTTATGAACTGTCCTGTAAATATCTGATAGGCAGGATGTATTTTCGTTGTTACAAATGGAACATCATTAAAGCATAGGGATTCATCACAAAAACAATATGTAGTTATATATTGTGAAATATTTATTTCTCATGACAAATAAATGAAATTTTTGTCTTGAGTCGTGGTGTAGCATGGGTAACAGTCTTCCTAGGACAACAGTAAACGACATGGCTACACTTTGCAACACCGAGGAGCCGTCTGTTGGTTCCTAAGACCATGGGAAATAGGTGTTTTCTGATGGTCTTAGGCGACCCCTGCGAAAGGGTCGTTCGACCCCCAAAGGGGTCGCGACCCACAGGTTGAGAACCGCTGCTTTAGCCGGTCCCGTAGGCCAGTGACGGAGCTGGTCCGTCACGCTGAAGGAAGCGTGTCACATTCTCGAGCATCCTACCTGCCAATTGGTTCGCAGGTAAATTGCCAGCATCCCTACTTCCTTTTGCCGAGGCCTCTTCCTGTCTGATCATCTCACCTTTCACACTATTGCTGTCCCTTTCCTTGCCTTGAACTCGGCGTCTGTCCAGCTCAGGTTCCAGTCTCTCATGCCCGCGGGGAGCCCCGTCCCTGCCCCTGACTAAGAAGATGGGCTTCCCCCTGTCTGTCGGCCATCATCCATCTCTGATGTCAAAGCCGGACAGAAGAGTTCTTTGTCTCCAGCTGGTGACCCAAGATTTCTGTGGCACGTTTAAGGAACATAAGGATAATCTAGTCGCTGTGAGCCCACCACCACGGGTGTTTTTCAAAAGAAGGGCGTTATGGCGTGCGTGTGTTTGTCAGGAAGAAAGTGATTTATGTCCATATGCCCTGCCAGGGACTGGGTGTCATTATTAGAGTTGGATCCTTTCAAACGAACGTGCCATACAGCGGCGTGAGCTAGCGTCACCCCCAGTTTCTAGTTAGTAGAACAGTAGATTTTCTGAGACCCTGCTCACCTGCCACTCTTCCATGGATCCTCCCTTATTTCAGTCAGGACTAAGTGTCCCCCTCTCTTTTTTTTTTGGATTCTTAGGCAATTAATGTGTCCTGTGTCAGTGACTGACCCGGCATAATCCTGGATTCCGATTTACGTAATAATTGCTGCACTCTGGTTATTTTTCATTCACCCGCTGGATGACTATGGGGATATAAGAGTCCAGGACACAGTAGTTGGGGACAGGATGGGAGGGAATGTGTAACTTTCACTTGGGCCTGGAAGAATTAGCATATGGACGGATGATATGGGCACACCAGGAAGGGAATACAGAGTGCAGCAATCGCCGCAATGCCTCTTTGGGGAAGACAGCAGGAAACCTGTCCTTTGTTTACATTTTCATCCCCTTCCCCCTTATTTGGTTAAACATTTTTTTTTAAAAAAGGGAAAATTGTATAATCTTAAATTCTTTTTAAAATATTTTTAAGCTGTTACTAGAGTAACATCTACACTAATCAAAGAGAAAGATGCAAATTGACCATACCTTCGTGACGCCCACCAGCCAATCAGGAGTGGATAAGCAAATTAACCCACCAAAGATGGTGGGTTAATTTGCATATTCAGGTGCCAACCGTCCAGGGGTGAGACACTTGCATCGTCGCCTTGGTGACAACACAGGCTTTCTGCACCACCCCAGCCTCTGGGCAGCGTGGGAAGGTAGAAAGGTGGCTCCAGGCCAGAGCGAAGGCGGTGCTGGCAGCCAGGGGAAGGAAGGCCCATTCTTGCAGGAACCTTCGTGCATCAGGCCTCTAGAATAACATAAATGATCACATGTTTTTTTTATCCTTATGTGGGCGTCTTTTCCCTCATGATGTACACATGCAAAAATACACCTTTCTTCACTGTTTCCGGGTGCCCTCAGGGAGGTCATTGGGGTGTTTCCACCTCAGGTGATGCATTTGGACAGTAGCTGGGCACCTCCTAACTGTCCAGTAAGCGTCCACATTATTGTCATTAGCCCATTTGTTTCTTCATTGTAATGAAAGCCTGCCACATGGGGTTTAATGTATAGGATTCTTCTCGCCTCCCACTTTCCCATCCCCACACGTCAGGTTGTTTTCTGATGGTAGACTAGAGACCCGGTGCACGAAATTCGTGTAAGGGGCTTGGCCCTTCAGCCACGACTTCATCCAGAAGGTTGTCTGGAAGGACGTCCAGAAGGTTGTTTGGCTGTCCAGTCTAATTAGATTATTATGCTTTTATTATTAAAGATTCTCTAAAGTAGTTTAAAATACCAAGAAAAAAAAATACAGTCAAAAGTTTCAAACATAGACATTGTCGTTTCAAATTAGTTTTCCAAAGGCTGGTGCCAGTTTATAGCTTCCGGTAGTTTGTGAGGGTATCATTTTTACCCTCATTGCAAATATGAGTGAATTTCCAGGTCTCCAACCATACTTCGATCCAACATGGCAGTACCATATCTGCAAACTTATGTTCCCCTCAAATAAAATTTACCAGAAGCATACCACGTCCTACACATTCAGATTGGTCCCCGTGATGTTCGTTATTTTATTGATGCTGTTGATCAAACATTCTTGGATCTCCTCTTAAACTTGCCTTCTCAGCAATTCCAAGGAGCAAGCATAAGAAGGCACATTTATTACCATTTCTGGGCATGTGACTATCCACAGTCTGTGTGTGTGTTTGTGTGTGTGTGTGTGTGTGTGTGTGTGTGTGTGTGTGTGTGTTTGTGTGTGTGTATCTATGATTGTGACAGAGCCATGTGCCCAGAAATAGTAATGTTTGTATCTATACACACACACACACACACACACACACACACACACACACTTTTCCCAAGCCCTGGCATGGAAGGAGTGCTTGCCGCTTCAAGCCTGTGTCTCAAACCAGTTTTTTTCCTTCTCCTGAAAGCAGTCTAATCCAGATCATCGTGATGATAAAATACCAGCTATCGTCACATTTTTATAGTGGAAATCTGGGGGCCTTATTTAATCACATTCACGTCAGTTCCACAGAATCAAAACCCGTTGCCAGGTCATTAAAGTCTTCCAGCGCCCCATCCGCATCTGGTCATTTTAAATGAACTCCTGATAGAGAGATACAGTTTTCAACCAGCTTTCCTTCCTGCTCCTCTACTTACATCACTCGCCAAAGTCCAGAATTCAGTCTTCCTTCATCTTAAGTGACAAGTCGTGAAATTCTGTTGGCCGTGCTATGAAGATCGCTTTTTTTTGTTTTGTTTTACATCTGTCGTCCGTGTTATTTTTTCTAAAAGCCTACTTTAAATCAAATTAATGGTTGATTTTCATACCAGTTTTTATTGTACGCGGATGATGAGAAACAGGCCTCCCTCGGGGCCCTCCGTTAATCTGCTCGTGACGGCCCCCCGGGGCGCCCGCCCTTGATCTTGCTACTTGGTATGCCTCGCCCGAGCGCCTCCAACATGCTAATGTTGCCGGCCCAGCAGGCCCGGGCTTTCACGGGGGAGAGGCCTCTCCAGGGGATGCCGTCCGAAGCCATGTGGCCCATCTCAGCGCCTCTGCGTTTGTATTCATGCGCAGGGCGGGCAGAGGGAGGCGTGCCGCGGCGAGCGCGCAGGGCAGCTTCTTCGGGCATTGTTGTTTATTATCACGGCCGTTGGTATGACAACTGAACAGCTCCCTCTGCCCACCCCTGCGTATTCTCTCTTCACCACAATCTGCCTAATTATAAGCATTCGATTCAGCTCAAAAATAAAAAGGAAAGGCAACAGGGAAGACAGTTATATATGATGTGACTGCCGGAGGGGGTGAGTCCGGCTGGTGCTGTCAGCTAGAGCTCTCGCTCAGCTACACTCTTACTGCAGCCACCGAGATGGACAGGCGAGGCACACGCTCTGTGTCTCCTGCCATGTTGGGTTTCAAATACAAAAAAACACCCCCCAGAACAGTGCAGAGAGACCCAGCAGTAGCTCTGGCTCTGCCGTATGTGGGCGCTGACCCTGAAAAGTTGGGGAGTCGCTGCTCCGGAGTTCAGCTGCTGGGATCCTTCCACGGGTGTCTGTGCAGGTGTCCACGGTGTCTGTGCAGGTGTCCGCGGGTGACTGTGCAGGTGTCCGCGGGCATCTGTGCAAATGTCCACTGTGTCTGTGCGGGTGTCCGCGGGTGTCTGTGCAAGTGTCCACGGTGTCTGTGCAGGTGTCCACGGGTGTCTGTGCAGGTGTCCACGGGTGTCTGTGCAGGTGTCTGTGCAGGTGTC